>BQKN01039687.1:0-13719 GCA_022839385.1 Asparagus kiusianus | reverse complement strand
TCCCTCCGGCTATTATCTCCCTTGGTGGAATAATACCCGTTATACTGCATAGATCCGACCGGATCTAGATCTCGCGGTGGTCCACGGCAAACAACCCCGGCGCAGGCAAACAACCCACAAAGCGAGCGACCGCAAAACAGGAGCTCGCGATTCGTTCGACAAACAAGGAAACAAAGTTGTAATTTTCATTTCTTTTTATTTGATTTTCGTTGTAACCGGATCTTATAAAAAGACCGGATCTTTGTAATCGATAAACAATTACCAAGAGTGTACAATGGAATCAGTAATGAAGAGAGCAACGATTTTTCCCACGAACAATCTGGCGACCACAGTGGGAGCCACCGATCTCGCTGCCGAGATCGTTGCGTCGCAGCCGCGGATCTCAATCCCTGTCGTGGAGGAGGTCGAATACGAGTTCGATCAGCAAAAGTTCGAGGCGTACCTGTCGTCCTCGTCCGGATCAACCTCCCCCCGCAAGTCCAAGAAGTTCTCCTCCAGGAGAAAAATTTGTTGGTATGAAGATGTCGAAAACACCAACGAAGATCTCGCCCCGCTGGATGCCGAAGCTGCATTGGGTGAGATCTCTCCAACTTCCAACCAGGTCAGATCTACTCTGGCCGAATCTTCCGTTGCCGAGGGCGTGGTGACTCTCTCGAAGAGAGCCCGCCAAAGGTAACGTCAACACCTCGCGAAACAATTCGCAAAGGTAATGGAGTCTGTTGACGGAGTCCGTTACAAGGCGGAGCTGAAAAATAGAAGAGACAAACAGCCTCAACAACAGATGAGTGGCAACTCCTCCAAGCCGCCAACCAACGAATGGATCCGCGTCAAACAGAATCGTTCAACACTTGAGGAGCGCATTCACAAGCGCCGCGCACTCTCAGCGCAAGCACGGGCTCAAGTCCAAGAAGCCCGTAGAAGGTTGCAGAAGGAGATGGCCAAGAAGTCACCACCAACCCGCCAAATATGAAAGCCGAAGTCTGAAACCGCAACTCAGGCTAAGGAACAATCAATACAGCCTTCAAAACGAGTTCAACCTCCCGAACCATCCCGGAGAAGGAGGTCAATCTTGGAGCGCCTCGGTCCAATTCCCGATGAGCGCGGCAAAGTTCATGAACGCTTGGGCCCGATGAAGAAGCCCCGAACGACTCAACATGCTGGGGGTCACTGTCACTTTCAGCATGACAAGGAGTTCAAAACAGCTGCGCATGCCAATCTGCGCACTGAAGTCCAGGAGCCCGCTGAGAGCTCACGTCCACAAAGGCAGGTTTCGAGGCGCGTAACCTTTGACAGCCCAAAGAAAACAATTCACCCTCAGAAGGAAACGTTGTCGTCCGATGACGATGGCGTTATACCTGGGAAATCGTGCCAACACGGGATAGGTTGCTCCGACTTTCATACGGACGAGCTATACTATCGTGCTGGGGGTACGAGCAGAGCCAGAAAGAGAAGTCCTCGTAGGCTCGAAACTCAATGCCCCTGTTCCAAACTCATTCGGGCGGTATTGTCTGAGTGTAATTGCATCAAGACGGTCCCCGAAAGAGTCTCGGTGTTCGAAAGGCTCAATACCGAAACGCCAAAACCAAGGCCTAGGCGTTTCCGACGAAGAAGAACGACGGTTGAAGACGGAGAATTTCCGAGGGTCACCGCTAATATGACCAGCAAAAGGACATGACACGGGATGATCTCGAGTCGATTCTGAAAGCGTCCCGGCGTCTAACCCGTCTGTAGTCCGGAGCCATCACACGAGGAACTTACGATAGGGTTCGGATAAGACCACCTTCAGAAGATGAAGAATCAGATGCTTGCTCTGCGGTTGCGTCTGACAACACCGTATCCAGCAAAGGAGAACCCTGCGAGTCATTCATGATAAGCGCGGAACAAGTGGCCAAGATGCTCGAAGATGCTATGGCCAAACAGCAAGAGAGCTTCAGACTCGAGATGCAGATGGCCATGCAGACCATGAGAGAAATGCATGAGCAACAAATCCAGGCATTGAGAAACCAACAAGGTGAACCAAGTCGTCGTAACCAGAACAATCTGGAAAATGAGGACACGGGTGCAAATAAAACTCATAATGCCAATAACCCTCCCATCAATGCAGGGGGTGGTAACGAGGATGCCAATGAAGGTACAGGTGAAAACTTGAAAATCAAAAACCTCGAAAGCAAGATCAATACATTGATTTCTGCTCAAGAGGTGAAGAAAACGGGTATTCCTTGTCCATACCCAAGAGAGTGGGAATCAATCCCCTATCTGGCGAAGTTTAGTCTAATCAACTTCACGCCGTTCGATGGGAAGGGTTCCCCCACTCAGCATTTGATTTATTTCAAATCACACCTGGGTGTTATCTCCGGCAATGAGCCTCTGATGGTGCGGTCATTCGTTGGCACTCTTCGCGGAGCCGCCTTCGATTGGTATCGCCGCCTCAAGCCAGGAAGCGTGAATAGCTGGGACGATGTGGAGACAAAATTCCTCGCTAACTTCTTCGACGACGACACCGAGATATCCATCGGAACGTTGCTCGACGAGAAACAAAAGGACGGGGAACCGGTCGAAACCTTCGTCAAGAGGTTCCGGAACAAAGCATTGAATTGCCGGGACCCGATCACCGAGGAGTTCATTCTCCAGACCTGCCACAACAATCTTTCGTTGGACGTATTGGAAGCAATGGGAACAGCACCGTCCAACACTTGGAAAGACTTGAAGGTCCGAGGGGAACAAGCCGAACGCTTCCTCCGAAGGAAGAAGGCCGAGAGGAGTCAATCGACGACAAATCCTCCGAACTCGAACTTCGCCTCCCGTGGTAAGGGCAAGACACCCGCAACGACTGTCGATGCTAATCAAACATCGCAACAGCAGTCCCGGAGGTAGCAAAAGACTTCGGATCAGAGGCCTCAAAAAGAGTACTCCTTCAAGGACGAAGATGTTCTAGCCATCTTCAAATCCCTCCTTGACAATAACAAGATCAAGCTCCCACCGATCACGAATCAGGAGGAAGCTGACGATATTGCGGATCCGAAGTACTGCGCATACCACAGGAGGATCCTTCACCCAACCAAGGCGTGCTTTACACTCAAGAATAGCATCCAGACCTTGGTTGAAGCCGGTGTCATAACGCTAGAGTGAGCCAGTTGAAAACGGCATAACTCCGACTGGTATAAGAGTATAAACTGCTTCCTGAAACTCCAAAGAGTATACGAGTATAAACTGTTTCTCAATCCTCCGACCGGTATAAGAGGTTAAACTGCTCCCTGATACTCCAATAGGTATATGAGTCTAAACTATTTCCTTTCTTCCACGGGAAGTTCCTAGAGAGTGACACACGTGGTGTTCTTAAGGATAACCCGATCGTGCATCTAATTCAATGATACACCCAGTTTTGTAAAGAAAGCTGGGGGTGGATAATTCAGGTAACGGGAAGTTCCCGGAAGAATGTTAAATGTAATATTCTTAGGGATAACCCGGTCATGATGAATAAAGTGATAAGCACTAAACTCTTAATGCTTAGAATTCTGATCTATCAATCATTGACGAATTGTCAAAACCCTTTGTGTTAAGTCCTTATCACTTAATATCAGGGATCCCCTTTCGAGTGATTTGTACGAATCAACATTCCTACAATGATTTGTACTCTTACTCTAACTTTTCACTTGGTCAAACCTTCCTACAGATAGGACCAAAACCAAAACTCCCTCTCGATTCCTTCAATGAACGAGAGGTCCACTTTCAAATCGAGCGATCAAACCTTCCTACAGTTAGGATCGTCTCAAATCCCCCACTTGGTCAAACCTTCCTACAGTTAGGATCAAAACCAAAATCTCCTCTCGAGTCCTTCAATGAACGAGAGGTCCACAAATCGAGTGATCAAACCTTCCTACAGTTAGGGTCATCTTAAACCCCCCGCTTGGTCAAACCTTCCTACAGTTAGGACCACAACCAAAATCCCCTCTCGATTCCTCCAATGAACGAGAGGTTCGCTTTCAAATTGAGTGATCAAACCTTCCTACAGTTAGGATCATCTCAAGCTCTCGCTTGGTCAAACCTTCCTACAGTTAGGACCAAAACCACAATTCACTCTCGATAAACGAGAAATTCATCTTTACCTCGGTAATCAAACCTTTCGACAGTTAGGGTTATCCGAATCTCTTCGATTCTCGGAGTGGAGATCCTACTCTCAGTTTCACCTTTCCGGATTCTGGGGGTGGAGATCCCACCTCGAGTCTCCTTTCCAACTGGGAATAGAATATAAATTTCTTCCTTCCCACACCAATCCTTTTCCAAGAATTTAGGATTCATCCTAGGAAGTTTATCCCGAATCCTAAGCAGGGATAAGTCTGCGCCTAACACGCGCTGTCGGTTTAGTCTTTCCCCGTAGAAAAAGACACCAGAGTTCGATTCTGGGGTATTTTATCCTAAAACCTAAGTAGGGATAAGTCTGCGCCTAACACGCGCCGCCGGTTAGTTCTTAACCGTTAAAAAGAACACCCGTCCACATATTCAACATTGTGGCAGGTTGTTATTAATAACACCAAAATCCATGCCTTGCACGCATGGGGAATTTCATCCTGAATCCTAAGAAAGGATATGTCGACGCCTAACACGCGTCGCCGGTTTAGTCTTTCGCCGATTGAAAAAGACACCAGGGTCTAAACCTGGGGAATCTTATCCCGAAGCCTAAGAAGGGATAAGCCAACGTCTAATACACGTTGCTGGGTAGCCTATTCCCACAACAATGGCGAAGTCTACATATTCGAAGTTGTAGCACAAAGTCTAAGGGAGTTAATTCCTTTAGCACAACGTCACATGCGGAACGGACTAAAACAATCCGCATGCTAGCCCGACTCAAACGGTAGTCGGTAAAGGTTAATCAAATCCGTTGAAGGCTGGGGGTTAGCCAAAAATCCTAAAGTCAACGCCTAACACGCGTCGCCGGGTAACCTATTCCCGTAACAAATGGTAAAGTCTATGTATTTAACATCATAGCACAAAGTCTAAAGGAGTTCATTCCTTTAGCACAACGTCACATGCGGAACGGATTTAAACAATTCGCATGTAAGCCCGATTCAAACGGTAATCGGTAAGAGCATGTCAAATCCGTTAAAGGCTGAGGATTTGCCAAAAATCCTAAGTCAACGTCTAATACACGTTGCTATTTAGTCTTTTCACAGGAGAAAGACGAAGTCTACGTATTCAATATCGTAGCACTAAAAGGGTTAACTCTTTTAGCACAACGTCACGTGCGGAACGGATTTAAACAATCTGCATGCTAGCCCGACTCAAACGGTAGTCGGTAAAGGCTAATCAAACCCATTGATGGCTGGGAATTTGCCAAAAATTTTATAAGTACGAGTCATTGACGCATCAATTCTATGGATTGGTCTCGTGACTCGAGAATCCGTCACGCTCCAATACCTTAAGAGCTTAAACTGTGTATACTCCAGCAGACGTACGAGTATAAACTGTGTCGGACGTCGAACAATACGTCGCAATGAAGCCTGGACGCCGGACAACGCGTCACAAAGAAGCTCAAACGCTGAACAACGCGTTGTAAATAAAGATTCAACGCCGTCAATCGATGATCAGTTCTATGTTAAATCAACCAACTCGAGCTAAAAAGTCAAGAAATCAAGAATCGACTTCAAGTTCAGAATTCCGACAAACGGTCAGATAATAAATGCAGCACCGGAATCCTTACAGACGTTCGACAAAGCACCGAATAGCCTGAAGGAATTGAAGGAATCCAGAACAGAAGCCATTCCAATGTCCCGTTACGCCGACTAAAGGTTGGGACAATCACATCCAAAGTATTCCAGACTCTTCTATAAAAAGAATGAGGCTGAAATACTTTGGAGGGGGTATCTGTAGGCGTATAAAATTACCTATAGGTCCCTTAGCACAGCTCGACAACGCCGATTCAACAAACGGACCATCGGGCGACGTATCCAAACAAAACTGTTAGCCCACAATGCCGAAGCCAAGCGATATGCGACGTAGCGGACTAACGAGGCTAACGAACCGCACGCAAACAACGGAATGCATCCATTCGCATGCGGAATCAAGCCAACGGTTCGAGGAGTCAACGAGTTATTCAAACAAGAACGGACTCGGATGAATCGCGATCGAATCAAGATCAGCTTCGGACTCGAACTCAGAAGTGGATTTACTGCCAAATCGGGAATCAGTTCAACGAGTCGAATCCGAACAAGTCAACCACACAACCGAATCAAAGTCCAGATCAACAAAGCACAGAATCGGACAAAACAACCGAACGACGGACACCCGGGGGGACTCGGCCGAAACCGAGCCACCCCAGGGTGGCTAGGCTCAGAACTGTGCACGGGCACAGTTCTGAGTGCCTATAAATAGGCCTTCAAGTTGTTCATTTGAGAGGGGGGATTTTGGAGGAGGCGAAGCCCTGCTGGATTGGAGATTCAGAACATAAAAAGATTCGAACTTTAGGACTTCGGGGACTCCCTCATTCAGATCTGGTGCTCGGCGATCGTCAACGCCAAATAAGGCAGGTGTTCGAGAGGACCGGATCTCAGATCTACGCGTACATACTCCGGATCAAAGCTTGGTTCTTTGATCCCGAGATTCGAGCGATTGTTTTCTTGGTGAAACAATCCCTCCGGCTATTATCTCCCTTGGTGGAATAATACCCGTTATACTGGGTAGATCCGAACGGATCTAGATCTCGCGGTGGTCCACGGCAAACAACCCCGACGCAGGCAAACAACCCACAAAGCGAGCGACCGCAAAACAGGAGCTCGCGATTCGTTCGACAAACAAGGAAACAAAGTTGTAATTTTCATTTCTTTTTATTTGATTTTCGTTGTAACCGGATCTTATAAAAAGACCGGATCTTTGTAATCGATAAACAATTACCAAGAGTGTACAATGGAATCAGTAATGAAGAGAGCAACGATTTTTCCTGCGAACAGACGGATCTAATCCGTCACCAATACATATCGGCGACGGAACATAGGCGACGGATCGAATCCGTCTCTAATAAGTATTGGCGACGGATTTGAATCCGTCGTCAATATGTTCCGTCGCCAATATGTATTGGTGACGGATTAGATCCGTCGCCAATACTTATTGGCGACGGATTAGATCCGTCGCCAATACGTGTTGGCGACGGATCTAATCGGTCGCTAATGTTCCGTCGCCAATACTTATTGGTGACGGATTCGAATACGTCGCTAGTACTTATTGGTGACGTATTCGAATTCGTCGCCAATACTTATTAGTGATCTGTCGTCAATGCTAATGTGTCCATCATAAAAAATTAACATTAGTGATTGATTATCTTTTTGTTAATGAGTGGCCCAATAAAAAATTAAGAATTATTTTAATATTAGTCCCTCAAATCTATAATATTTTAAATGTAGTCCAATACTATTTTGTTCCACGTAGGTAGATGATAGCTTGAGAGCTAAGGATGTGGAAGTCTACTACGATCCAGGACAGTTGTTTGGTAGCCTTCTCAAGGGCCCCCTGCTCCCCTCTAGCATCGCCGTCGAGGAGGCTGTAGTCACAACTTTGTCACTGGAGGCATGTCTCTTCTTCAGAGAGAAGTGATCTATGCTTCCTGAATTTGAATTTGCTTGGAGAACGAATCTAGTAGTTTTCTCGTTAATAAATGAATGGATGTTTGATGCAAGTTTCCAATATGAATAAATAAGGGCTAAATTTCACAAAGTACTCATTCACTTGGGCCGTTTCTGTCATAACTCTGTGAACTATTTTTAATGCTATGAAAGCTTTCTTAACTTGACATCTTGGATTCTCTACAATCTTGATTGTAAAGAATGCATACAATTAGTTAGGTGTGCTACTACTATTGGCTAATCTCAGTGAATCCACAACTAAAGGTATTTCATATTATTTAGATAGTTAATATCCAAATTTATTTAAAGTAAAAATGATGAGAAAATGGTGGGATACCAATGAGAATATCATTTTCAGTTATACGTGGTACGAACATGTAACCATATTGATCTTGCTATTGATATACCAGAACTTATCATAGCCCTTTTTAATTAATTAGGAATTCTATGTTAATTTTAAAATTTATTTATTTTTATTCTTTATGCTAGTAGATTAGATGACCTCTACTACTATTGGCTTCGTTTACATATGAACTTGAGCCTGTAAACATCATTAATGTTTATTGGCGACGGGATTTACCCGTCGCCAATGTTTAAACATTGGCGACGGATTACCCCGTCGCCAATGTTTATTAGCGACGGAAGTAACCCGTCGCCAAAGAAATCCGTCGCCAATAGTCGTCCGTCACCAATAAGTATTGGCGACGGGTAAACCCGTCGCCAATACTTATTGGCGACGGATTTATTGGCGATGGAAAGAAGCCCGTCGCCAATATGTATTTGTGACGGATTTTGGGGCATTGGCGACGGATTTCCCCGTCGCCAATGCCCTGTTTTCTACTAGTGGTGAACTATATATAGTAACATTTATACTTGTATTTTAAGTCGTTTTCAAATGATGCTTATACCAGTATACTCCTGTAAATTAATTCAAAACTAAAATATTCGAACTCAAACTGATCATATACCTTTGGAACTTAAGTACTTAACAACATTAGTTGCCATTAAATTGAACAGCGATGGGAATGTTAAGGATGTTATGATCAAAAAGAACGCCAAAGAATGTAAAGCCATGCTCATTGTTCACGACGCCTCAGAGATTCCCCAAGTTGTTACCTTTAGATATCCATCTCCTGATGATATTCACTTGATGAAAGGCTCAGTTCAGCTTAGGGTTGTGGGTAAACCCCTCACCGAAAGGAAAGGAAGATGCATCGAATATTTTGAGCACTTGGTCCGAAAGGAGGGAGTTTCATCCACTTCATCAGATGACCCCCCTCCGGATCCCACGAAGAATTCATCATCTACAGAAGCTAATCAGACGGTGTCAGCTCCTCCCCTCAGGCCGGACCCCAAAGGAAAACTACATATGGATGTTGTAGGGGGGCCCTCTCCCTCCCAGCCCCCACAAATCTCTCCACCTCTCTCCCCTCCTTGTGGATCGTGTTCAGGCTAAGCCAGAGCTTATGGATGTCATTTTCAAGGGAATCCAGATTAAAATCACTAAAGACTCATGGGACCATCTCTCAGCTGCCTTCCCATCCCAAGCAGAAGTCTCCCCTCTTCCCCTCAGCCCTAGCCTCAAAGATCCAGTCACCCCCCTCAGCTCTTCGGACTCCATGGACATCGCTTCATCGTCCGACCCTCCTCTAGGCTTCGAAAATATTAAAAGACAGGCAAGGAAGAAATCCTCTCGTAGAATGTTGTCCCTCCTACCTCACAGAAGACACCTCTCTTTGAGAAAAAGGGGACCCCTCCCCCAGGTAGTTCCAATGGTAAATCCTCTTCCTCTGATTCCACGCTACATATTAATTCTTTAAACTTAGATCAACTGAGCGAGATATCTGTCAACTGTGGTATTCAAGATCCCATTGACCCCTTAGGGTTGATTGAGATCCAAGCCATGGAAAAGAGGGAGTTAAGCCTGCATGACGTTTCCCCCTAGTCAAGTTGTTAAGTTGTTTTATTCCAATCCATCGATGAAGATTGGATCTTGGAATGTTAGAGGATTAAACAACCCCGCCAAACGTAGGCTGGTGAGGGATTGCATTCAGCTGGCCAAAGTTGACCTTGTGGGTTTACAAGAAACTAATTAAACTTAATTCCATCAGACCTAACACTCTTAAGAACTTAGGAGGTAGAAGTATTTCATCTTGGATCTCTTTATAAGCCACTGAATAGGGGGGGGGGGGGGGATTGTCCTAGGTTGGAATGAATCTAACTTCTCATGCTCTTCCTCATCCACTGGTATCTTCTCGGTTACCGTTATTCTTACTCATATTCCAGTCAACTGTAAGTTTATAGCCACTTCAGTTTATGCCCCTTGTGACAGAGATGACCGAGAGGTTTGCTGGTAGGAACTTGAAAGGATTAAATCTTCTCATTCTCTGCCTTAGGTTGTCTTCGGGGATTTTAATATGACCCTCAGTCTAGATGAGAGAAGTGGCTGATCAAGCTCTCTTCGTGACATTTCCTCCTTCAAAAGCCTCATAGACTCCATTCATCTCATTGACCTCCCCCTCAGTGGCAGGAAATTCACTTGGTCTAATCTCAGATCTTCTCCTGTCCTTGCCAGGTTAGACAGGTTCCTTGTGTCTCTGGACTTTGAATCTCATTTTCCTTTCCTTATCCAATTCGCATTCCAATCCCCTTGCTCAGATCACTGTCCTATCATCTTGGACTCTAACTCCCCTCAGCAACCGCCTATATTCAGATTTGAAAAGTCTTGGCTTACCTTCCCTTCCTTCGTTCCATTCATCCTATCTTGCTGGAATTCTTTCACTTCTCATGGTGACCAGCAAATCTTCCTCCCTCTAAAACTCAAACTTATCAAGAAGAGAATCAAATGGTGGGGAAAAAACTCTCTTGGATCAACTAAACATCTTTTCATTAGCACATTGTCTTTCTTAGACTCCCTCAATCGGATTGAAGAGTCTAGAGCCCTTTCTAACCATGAGTTCCTTCTTAGACTCAACATGAAAGACCATCTTCTTCAGTTAGCTAGGGCAGAAGAAATTAAATAGAAACAGAGATCTAGAATCCAATAGTTAAAAGAGGGTGACAACAATACTTCTTTCTTCCACAAATCAGCCTCCTTCTGTAGAAGAAAAAACTTCATCCCTCACCTTTTAATCAACAACACAATCATCTCATCTAACTCAGACATGAAACAAGTCTTTTTCGATTACTTTCAAGCCTCTTTCATCAATCACCTATTTCTAGGCTTGCTCTAAACTGGAATCAGCTTTACCCCCCTAAATCTCCTGGACCTCTCTCCACTAGACTCTCCATTCTCCCAGAAGAAGTTAAAATAGCTGTTTTTGATCTTTATCCTGATAAATCCCCAGGTCTAGATAGCTTTCCTATCTTTTTCTTCCAAAATTTCTGGTCTACTATTCAACATAATGTAATATCCTTCATCCAATCCCTTCACTCATAGCCCTAGCTTCTCCACAACATTAACTTCTCCTTCATTTATCTTATCCCCAAGAAGGACGGTGTAGTCAATCTAATAGATTTTAGACCCATCAGTCTTATTAACAGTTCCTTCAAAAATTTTACCAAGATTTTAGCAAACAGACTCTGCAGATTCATCCATTTTCTTGTAGATGGATCTCAATCAGCCTTCAAAAGTGGCAAATCATCCCTCGACTCCATTTTCCTTGCCCATGAAATGATCAACCATTGTTCCACTAGCAAGAAGGAGATTTGCGTAATCAAAGTGGACTTTTTCAAAGCTTTCGATTGTGTTAATTGGAACTTCCTCCTTTCCCTTCTCAAAGCCAGGGGATTCAGCCCCAAGTGGTATTCGTGGATGCATCACATTCTATCTTCTTCCAAATCGGTTGTCCTAGTCAACGGTTCCCCAACTCCGTTCTTCAAATGTCATAGAGGTCTTAAGTAAGGAGACCCTTTTCTCCCATGCTATTCTTGTTGGTTGTGGATGTCCTCAGTAAAATGATTAACAATAGTGCAGCGTTGGGTGACCTCTCCAACCTTAATCTTAAAGGTAGGCTCAACTCCATCAAATCTCTTCAATTTGCCGACGATACTCTTATTGTCAGCAAGGCCTCCTCCTCAGACAACATCACTCTCAAAACCATTCTCCTCAGTTTTGCCAACATCTCAAGTCTTAAAGTCAATTTTTCTAAAACCAACCTTTTTTATCTTGGCAAAATCCCCCTTAAAGCTTCCCGTTTGGCTAATACCCTTAACTGCTCTGTTGGTTCCCTCCCCTTCTCCTATCTTGGTCTCCCCCTGAAGAAAGGCTCTCTCTAGAAGAGAATGGCAACCCTTATTGGATTCATTTTCTAAAAAACTTGCTCTATGGAAAAACAAATCTCTTTCCATTGGAGGTCGTCTTACATTACTCAACTCAGTCCTCTCCTCCCTCCCCCTTTACTATGTCTTTTTTCAAACTGTCAGTTTGGGTTACCAAGTCCATTGACAAAATTAGGAGGAATTTCCTTTAGAGTGGTAACCACCATCCCTCTAGTTTCAAATGTCTCGTTAAGTGGGAAATAGTTTGTAAAGCCCAAAGAGAAGGTGGATTAGGAGTCATTGATAGCTCTTCTTTCAACATAGCCCTCCTATCTAAATGGATGTGGAAAATTGTAGATAGGACATCATTAGTGAGCAAAGCCTTTTTCTCCTTATACTCAAATGATAACTCTAACCCCATAGTTCAACCCCCTAAAGGCTCGGCTTCTAAATTTTTTCATGATTTACACTCTATTCAGCATACTTTCTTTGGTAACGTTAGATGGAAGATAGGTAATGACAAATCATGCAAAATTTGGCAAGACAAATGGTCTTATGCTAGCTCCCTCAGCAGTTTATTCCCAAGAGCTCACTAGTTAGCATTCTCTCATTCCTGCTCTACTCACTCTCAAGGTATCATTCTCCAAAACTCCTGGAACTGGCATCCTATCCTCAGAAGAGGAATCACTCAAGAGGACAGGTATCGAGGCTCTTCTCTCCCACTGGGAGTCTTTCTCGCTTGCAGGAACCGCTATCCATGATATCATTTGGTGACCTAACCACCCTTCAAGAGTTTATTCAGTCAAATCATTCTATTCTATCACCAACTTTGGAGGCATGACCTCCCCTCTTTACAACTTCATTTGGAAATCTCTTATCCCCCTTAAAGTCAAGGTTTTTTTTTGGAACCTCAGTAAACGAAAGCTGCAAACTAGGGAGAACCTAGCTAATAAAGGATGGAACGAAGACCCTAGTTGTCCCTTATGCAATCAAAGCATTGAGTCCCATGATCATCTGTTCACCAGTTGTCCATTTTCATCATCAGTGTGGACTATTCTTTTCCCTCAAGTGCCTATAGACCAGTGGCCTCAGAATCTGGACCTCTTTATCTCTATCAAAAACAATACTTGTTTTAGTTACAACATTAAAGTTCTTTGGAAAGTCATGCTCCCTTGTTTTTGTTGGTGGATATGGAATAGCCGCAGTAACCTCATTTTTAATGATATTCAAGTCAACAATCAGCAACTAGCTTCTAAAATAGCAAGATCCATTTTGTTATGGACAGGAACATCAGCTAATAGAGCTACTAGCTTCTAATGTAGCAAGATACATTTTGTTATGGACAGGAACATCAGCTAATAGAGCTTCCAGTAGACTCCACAAGGCTGCCATCAACTTGGGACTGGAAGAAATTGCTAAAATAGGTGCGCATGATGCAGTTGAAGATAATTTCTCGACGGACCATTGATCCTAGACTTTCTTCGGTGTTTCACACAATCTACACCTCTGTTTTCACTTTCTCTCCTCTTATGTTTTGGTTGTTTTTCTTCAGTGATGGTTTTTCTTTTGGTTTGTTTTCATATTGCTGACAGTTCAGCAGTGATACTCTCAGTTTTGTATATTCTCTATTTTCCTTTTAATGCATATATGAACAGGGTAGCTCACCCTGTTTCTTTTCCTTAAAAAAACAACGATGGGAATGGGACTAACAAAAAAAGTAATATTTAAAAAATAAAACAATAGGTGTTTCTTTTAAAAGGGTTTTTTTTCTTAAAACCATATTAAAATAAGATAATTATATAAAAATCATATTTCAAATCTAATTTATACATAACTTATCTTTAAA
>BQKN01039686.1:0-16796 GCA_022839385.1 Asparagus kiusianus | reverse complement strand
TATTGTAGAACCCCGTAAATTTTATAATGAATATATGTGAATTTTTAATGATAGATAATTCTTTTATGATAAATAATTATATATATCCAAGATGTATGGGAAATCAGTATTTGGGTACCTAACAAGTGTTTATATGGGAGAGATATCTAGTGAATAGTCAGTATGTTGATAAACTATCTCATCAAGCGATTTTTCTGCTGCGCGGTCGACCGCAAGGGGCACGGCGGTCAACCGCACGATAGTCGGGCACTCAGGAGATATTTCTCCTATTGTGCGGTCGACCGCGCTGGGCGCGACGGTCGACCGCGCAACAGACAAAGAGTTTTCTAGGTTTTGGGTCTTAGCGGGTTTCGGGTTGGGTTGAGGGGTTAGTATATATTCAAATGAACCTGAGAGAGCCATCTTTTCATCTAAAATCAGAAACCCTAGCCCCCTCTCTTCCCTAAAACCCTAGTTTTCATTTCTTGGTGATTTGGGAGGAGTTTCGAAGGATTTGCAGCGGATTTTTTTAGTGGGATTCAGCAAAGGAAATCATTCTCCTACAGATCTAGGGTTCATTTCTCACCAGAGACGAGTAACATCTCACCCAACTTCACCCTCTTTGTTTTTCATGCTTTATTTGAGTTTTGATTCGGTTTTATTAAGCCAAAATCGTATTTTATGAGTAGAAAATAGATCATTTTGGTATATGATGTGAGAACCAAGTATTTCAGATTTTAAAAGCTCACCAACGAATTTTAATTAATGAGATCTAGATCTGAAAACGTTTTTAGCAAAAGTAAATCTTGTTTTCACTGTTTTAAAAACATCTAAATCATGTTTATATGTTTAGGATCTTTGTGATAGATTTTAAATGTTTAAATTTGTTGTTTCCTGCCAAATAACATACTAGAAACATTAGTATTTCATTATCATAAGAAATCATCAAAATTTTAAGGTTAAAGTTTCGAAGCTGACAGAAACCCAGATCTGGGCTTCTGTCTGCCTCGCGGTCGACCGTGGTGGACGCGGCGGTCAACCGCTGGGCACGCAGAAGGGCAGAGATGTCTGCCCTCTGCGCGGTCGACCGCAGTGGGCGCGGCGATCGACCGCGGGTCATCCAGCTGAGCAGTGAAGTTTTTGCTCTGTGCGCGGTCGACAGAGATGTTAATTGTGATGGTGAAACATGTTATTGCACGGTGTGGTGCATGGCAGGTTTGACATTCTTGGTTTCACCTTAGACTGCAGCCTTGTGTGAAACCCAGGGGCGTCACACACACACACACACACACACACACACACACACACACACACACATATACTTGTGCTAGATTGATTTAAGTTTAGTTTCATTTGATTTATTATTTCACATACAACCATTGAGCTTGAGTATTTTCATACATTGTATAATTTGGTTGTGGTGTGATTGAGTGAGCTTAATTGAGTTCTCATCTTGTTTAGAGAATAAATACTTTTATTTGTGCTTAATTGTGAGATCACATTGTAATACACAAGTACACCGAGAGGAGCGTGTGGTGAGAGATGGGGTCAATTCCAAGAGGAGAAGCATCGGTAGTAAAGCCTAGAGAGAGCTGGTAAATCCGAGTACTTGAGTAAGTTGATACGGGCTAGGCCAACACTTAAATGGTGTATTATGTAGTTACAAGTGTGAGAGTTGTAAGAGTTTTCGGTGAGCTAGAAAATCGATTGTGTGAGTTGTAAACATTTTCAGTAAACATTGAAAACTGGTTGTGATAGTGGAGATTCTCCTCGTGAGTGAAGAGCGGAGATGTAGGTCAAGGGTGACTGAACTCCATGATCATATTGTGTATTTGAGTTTGCCTTGGCGTATGATTTGTGCTCATTGCTTATTGCATTCTATATCGCTTGTCTCATGTTTATATCGACCTTAGTTTAATTGCATATCCTTGCTCATATATCTTGTTGTATATCATAATTGCTAGGATATTATTAATAAGTTTTAATTTGGCATTAATATCAGATTAGATTAGCATATACCCTATTCACCCCCCCTCTAGCGTAATTTTATTTCGTATCAGAGCTTGGTGCTCTTTGATTTGAGGTTTAACCGCCTAGAGTCAAAGATCCTCGCTTTGCTATATTGCTAATCTAGTTTTGAGATTATTTTATATTGCTTGCATTTATTTATTATGGATATGCATGGTGCACCTAGTTTAGGCTATGATATTAATAGTGCTCCTTTATTCAATGATTTTCCTTATGCTCAATGGATGTTTTGAATTAAAATATTTGTTGGATCTAAACATATCGATATATGGAAAATTATTGAATGTGCTTATGTTGTGCCCACATCGGAGAAATCCAAATGGGGCACAAATGATAAGAGAATGTTTGTTTTGAACAAGTTATTGTTAGAAGTTATGCTTAAAGCTTTTGATCCATCTCTTTCTAACAAGCTTGCTCATTTTGATAGTACTTACAAATTATGGAAATTTATAGAAGCGCATCAAGAAAACTTAGAGGAGATTCGATGTGCTTTGGTGGAATCAACTTCAATTAAGGAGGGAGCATCATCATCATGCACTTAGTCACTAGGCGATAGACCTAGTGTGGTATGCGATTCGGATTCTAAAAGTGAATTATCTATTATTGAACTCGCATGTGCATATGATAGGTTAATGAATGCTTACATTAAGTTACATAATAATTTTATAGATTTGAAAAGCAAGCATGTTGAATTAAAATCCGATCATGAGTTGTTAGCTTCTAAGTTTGATAATATTACTAAAGAAAATATGATCCTAAAAGAAAATAATGATAAACTTAAATTGGATCATGATTTTTTAACTTCAAGTGTTGCTAATTTAACTCATGAGAAAAATAATGCCATGTTAGAAGTAGAAAACATTAGAAATGAAGTTAGTTCTTTTGCGAATAATTATATATGTTCTACTTCTAATAATAATGCATTTGTGGAAGTAAATGAGTTGAATCATATTAAAAACCATATATTATCTTTAGAATCAACTTTAAAAATATGCATTATAAATAACAATAAGCTTATGGACTTGTGTGCAAAGTCCCATAAAAATTCTTCTAAGTGTAAAATCCTAAAAAAATGAATATTTTATAATAAATAATAATAAATGTGTTACATTATGATAAATAATATTTATTAATGTTTAAGTATGCTAGGAATTAATTTGAGATCAATTCAATGTATATATGTGAATATAGAAGTGATATCATGCACATGTGCACGGGCCTGAATCTGGGAAAAACGACCAGTTAAAAATATATATATTTTAAACACCAAAGAATTTGGAATCTAGAAAAACTTAAAAGATTATAGTTGTAGGTCTCTTCAAGGTATTTCCAACAAATCTTATATCAACTTATTCTGAGGTCAGACATGAAAGTTATGGTCAAAATACGAAAGGTTATTTTCCTAGTTAGACTAGGTTTCCTGGTTCGGGTCAAACAGGTTTGTTTCGGGTTTGCCTCTATAATTATCTGTGTTTATCACAAAAATTCTTCCTTTTATCATATCTATGAACCCTAGCAGCCACCCTCTCCACTCAAAAATCCTAGATTTTTTCTTATGAATTTTGAGAGCTTTGTGAAGCACAATACCGACACGAGGACGAGATCTTCGACGTATGACAAGAGAGAATGGGTTGTCTGTGCTCGTGGATTGGTTGCTATTTATTTCATAGGCTTAGAATGATATTTAAGGTAAAATTATCTTTATCCAAACCCATCCCCATAGTTAAATAACTATTGTAGATGATTAATATGATGTTGAATATGTGTTTTCATGTTTAAATCTTAACTTGTGATGTTAAAAATCAGATTTTTTGATGTCAAAACTTAAAACAATGCTATATTGGTAATTTTTAATTGCTATTTGTGATAGTATCATGATCATGATAATTAGGGTTATTCATAATTTTGTTTATATATGAGAAAACTAAGAGATGTACTAAATATATATTTTCTGTAGAAAACTATAACACTTGTATAATATTTAACTAAGATTTTGAGATAGCAAATAAACTCCAAATTTAACCAAACCAATTCCAAATGAAGGCTTTGTGTATCTATTTTCTAAAACAGAAAATCATTCTTAAAAAGAGTTTGTATAGAGAAAGATATATTCTTTTTACTAACAACATATCTTGCAGAAAAATTACTGCACATGTATAATGTTTAACTAGATATTTGGGATAACAAATAAACTCCAAACTGAACCAAACTTATGTCATTCGAAAGATGTATGAATCTAATTTTTAAAATAGAAAACCATTTGTAAAAATAGTTCTCCTAGAGAAAGATATGCTCATTTTACTAATAAAAGTCCCGTCTGTTTTCCTGCTCGTTTTGTGGAGTTGTGTTACACCGTTTTGAGATGCGTTCGCGAGTTTGAGCTACTTGATGTTACACGTATAGTCATGAATATGTTGTGTTACACATTTAAGAATCCCAAGGGATTATGATGAGTTTTGATTTGATCATATTTGAATTAGATATCGTTCATACACATGTGAGATGTCGTTGATGAGCACAGCTCAGTACTATATGGGATAGTGTGTCGACATACCAGATATACATAGTTTATATATGAGGTGAATATCGTTGATAAGCTTAGTTTAGTACTACATGAGATAGTACGTTGATATTCCACATGTACAGGCCATTGAGTTAGATTTTAGGAGGTTTGATCTAGCCGTCTATCCCGCACTAGGGTGTGATGAGGCTCGTGAGCCGTATTTCTAGGATACCTATATGGTAGTCTGTCCCACACTCATGTTATGCACTAAGATCGCGATGAGACTAATGAGCCATGTACACAGTTCAGTATACCTACGGGATAGTCCGTTGCACTGAGACAATTACTTGCTAGGCTAAGTGTGGCAGATGTCGGTTATGAATACGACCTATCACTGAACTATATGACCGAGATACGTTGCTTTTGAAAGTATACAAAATTATGTGTTGGTATTTTATTTTATCTCCCCAGTGATAGTGGAAGATATTATACATACGATGTGTTGATGTCTTGATTCTTTTACTGCTTTCTTTACTTCTTAGTTGGGATCAATGATTAGAGATTTAAAACTTGAGACATATGGTATATATATATGAAGGTTTCTTTGTTTGGATTATTTTGCTCGATGTACCAGTCTCGTCTTATGGATTTTTAATTGTTGGTTCTATTAGATTGTCTTTTCTTAGTTCAGTATTAATATTTAGATATCTATAATTTGAGACTTATGGTATATACATGAGGGTTTCCTTGTTTGGATTATTTCGCTCGACGTACTACGTCTCGTGTTGTAGGTTTCTAAATGTTAATCTCACTTAGATACGAGGAAAATGAATCTAGATAGACTATGCTTAATAGATAGAGCCTTCACTCTATCTAGTAGCCCTTTCCCTAAGGGCGGATGGAGGTAATCTTGCTGTAGCGCTCTAACGTTCTTGTTATTGTTTTTTTTTCTTTTTAGGTAGTTCGGAGTTTCAGAGAGCCGCAGGGTGACAGAGTTCTGGCATAGTCGTCGTTGCGTATTTTTACTTGTAGAGACTCCACTATAGTTTTGAGTTTTATCCAGACATTAGAGTTTCATTTTCATGTTGTAAAGTCAATGTGCCTTAGTATGATTTTTAGTTGATTCATGTTGAGATATTTTTATTATTCAGATATCAGATGTATTATAGTTAAGACATGATTCTTTTTTTATTTATGAGATATCTCTTCTATATCATGTTTATTATATTTATTCCCTTTATTTTGCTGGCACTTCTATTTGGTTCTACTAGATGATATTGCTGTGATTGGTGAAATGTGTTTATGCATAGTGTAGGTGCATGGTAGGTTTGACATCTCTGGTTTTACCTTGGACTGCAGCCTTGTGTGAACCCATGGACATCACAACCCATGGACATCACACTAAGAAACCCACACACAATGCACACATGTATAACAAAATTTATAAGTGGTCTATTTGTGGCCGTAAAGGCCATCTTGCTAAATTTTGTTATAATACACAAAAATCCATCAAGACTAACAATACTTTTGTATCCCATCAATATTCATCACATCATACACATGCTCATGCACACAAAGCTCATTATAAGCATGCTAATGTGTACAAATATGATTATTGTGGTAGACTTGGTCATTTGACCAAATTTTATTTTGAAAAGAGTTTCTCATTTGTAAAATATTTCTACAAGACCGTTTTTATTTACAAGTGTTTCTCGTGCACACTCACAAGGTCAACAAAAATAAATGCACTTGTTTCATTGCACTTATTACAATCAGAATGGTCATTTGCACAATTATTGTTATGACCATGTCCGTGCACTAAATGCGGCCAACTGGGGGTCATAACCCAAGGGTTTTAAGCTTTATTGATAGGGGTCATGTCCCTAAACTCTTCGATACCAAGAGTAATGGGGTACCTAAGCATGTTTGATTTCAAAACACATTTCAGCATTTTCGTTTTTATTTCTTATTTTTGAAAAACGTGTTTTGAAATTTTTTAAAATTAATTTTTTAAGTCAATACTTTTGTTTTTATTTTTATTGGCTTTAATTTTGATGAGAGGTTTGTGCTTGAGCAACCCCCTGAATTTATTGGGTGTTTATTTCCAAATCATGTTTACCGGATGCTAAAAATTTATATGGGTTGAAACAAGCTCAAAGAGCTTGATATAGTAATTTCTCTTGCTTTCTTATCGGATATGACAAAAATTAATCTTTTTTTGTTTCATCCTAAGTATATTAACTTTCTTCATCTTTGTGGTTGAAACATATAAAAAAATGTTTGTCATTGATGTTTGCTTAATTACTTACTCTTCAAAAAGGGTAATTTGTAAAACAAGCATGTTTCAATGTAATTATGGTTTAGATTGTGGTTTAGATCAAGATTTATGATTTTATTTAATTGTTTTGATTTTTGTTCGGACTTTCATGATTGTCATGATTTTCATGGTTCTCATGACTTGTTTTAATGTGAAAATATGTTTCATGATTCTCTTGTTTTTCCTTTCATTTGATTTCATAAATCTATACATATTGTTTTTATTGAGATATTTTTTAATCATGACTTAGATTTGATGGTTTATGAATTTTTTTGGGATCTATTGATTAAACATTTGATCTTTGATTTTTTAAATCTTTTATTTTTATTTTTGAATAGTTTTGTTTTATATATTTATGTTTGAGACCTTTATAACACCTTTCTTAATGTTATATACATATATGTGTTCCATTGGTGTCTTCAAATGTGAGTTGTCTTATATGCTTTTATACATCTATGTATGTTTACTCACATAATATTGCCTTATAATTTTTATATATATGCTCTTAGGCATTTTGATAGGGGGAGCTTTTTCTCTATATTTGTTCAAACTCACCGGGCTTATTTGTAGGGGGAGCTTTCGCTCTCTTCATTCTTATTTGTTTCCCCCATTTTGATGTTGACAAAGAGGGAGACATAAGTCAATTGTGAGTATTTATGAGTATTTTACTTTATTGCATATTTTATATATACTCTTTGTGTAGATTGTTTGTCATCATCAAAAAGGGGGAGATTGTTAGGACTCATGTTTATGAGCCTACTATCTAATGTTATTTTGATGATTTACAAACAATCCTTAATATCATTTGTCTAGTGTTCGTACTTGTCTATTAGGTATTCTAGACAAACAACATTGTTGGAGGTTGGTTAGAGTGCGCCTTAACGATGACATTCAATGGAGGTTGGCGGAATATCAGAATGAAGCCATTTGCAATTCAAAGTCAAATTCAAGATCAAGCTTCATCAGCAACCAGGACGAGCTTTATTGAAGATCAATATCTTGGGTATATTTAGTTTAGTAGTTTATACTTTGTGTGTTAATGCTTAAAGCTCAAATATTACACTCATACACGTTTTGATTTTATAACTTTCAAGTTTAAATAAATATGAAACTATTAATTATATTTATACATACATACACATTTCATATTTATTATTTTTATTTTTGAAAATAATTTGTTTAGCCACATAAATATGAAAAAATGAATATAATTATATACACACATATTTGTTTCATGTTTATATGTGCTTGAAATGATTTTATTAAAATCAAGTTTTAATAAGTTCATGTTCGTGCATGTTTTTGTAAAATAGAAGAGTTTTCACAAATGAGAAATGAAATTTGAGAAATTATTTTTCTAACATATTTTTATTACATGTTTATAACCATTTCCCAAAATTTTATCATTTTTGGAGTTGATTTACTAATGTCAAATTGATTTTACAAAATCGAGTGATTCAACAGTTTTTAGAATCTGAAATATCTGTCTTAAAATAGTAATATCTCACAAATAAGATGTGATATTTCATAAATTATTTCTCTAACATGTTTATCTACATGTTTAGAAACTTCCATAAAAATTTTATGATTTTTAGAGTTGATTTACTATTTTTAATTAATTTTATAAAATTAGATACGCAAAATTTCAGAATCTGCTATGCATATTTCAAGTCAACTGCGAACAGTATAAGTCGACTATGAACAATATAAGTCGACTTAGCAGATATTTTTTAGTCTGTAACTGCTAGTTTATAAGTCGACTCATGAATAGTACAAGTTGACTTATAACACTATAATAGCTAGTTTCCCAGAATGCTAAATTTTCAGGATTTTTATCTTTTTGCTTGGTTTTCTTGGTTTTTGGGGTTTGTTTTGTGAACCTATATATACCCTTTACTCTCAAACTTCTGAACCACTTTGTCATGCCCCCCTTCCCAACTGTCACGCCCCGCTTCCCAAAATACTTGGAATCGGAACGTGAACAAGCCCGCGACGAATTAGATTGAGAAGAAATATACACTATCATTTTTTTTCTTTTCTTCTCAACCTAATACGCTAAGCGTCTGGAAACAATACAATGCAAAGGCACAGGTCCCCAATCACAGTAGCGAGAATATAATAAACAACACAGACAGAAAATATACATATCACAACTGAAATATCATCCGAGACACAAAGTTTGGGTCAAACATGCCCTTATTACAAAACAGTCCAACTAAAATAGGAAAATATATAGTCCGACAAAATAAGAAGGAAGTACTGCAAAATAACTAAGTCCATCGAAAGACTAAAGGGTAAGGTACTACATAAGTAATCTAGTGTCCATCAGTGATTACGTAAAAGAAAAGGCTAAGCTTCCGTCTGTTCTTCTGTTCCACCTGGAAGACACTCCGGCTGGGCATACTCCTGCTCTAATGCATCATCATACTAGACCTGTCCGTCCTCTAAATCTAACGTACACCAGAGAAAACAGGTGTACGTCAGCGCACATAACGTACGGCAAGATCCCACAAGGAAAGTAGAAACGGTCGAACGACCAACGTAAGAACAATAATAAAAATAATAGTAATAATCTAAATGAAATCCACCACCATAATATAATAATCAGAAGAATCAAAAATCGATCGGGTAACGAGGTCCTGCAGCTAGCAATCAACTAATCATCCAAGTAATGAGGTCATACTACTAGCCATTGTATAACAGGTCACTGGTCACATCTCACACAGAGTCAACGCTCCTGCCATCGGATAACTGACTGTTCACAAATCCCCTACGCGCATCCAATACCGCTACACGAATCGGTCAGAGGACTACACGTAATCCGATTTCGGCCTGGTCCGAACTCAAGCAGAACTCGGGTGACTACACAAATTCACTGACTAAAGTGACTACACGAATTCACTTTAGCCCAACAAACCAACCCCAGTGACTACACGAATTCACTGGTGCGAGCCTGGAAGATACATCAACAGTCTTATCCGATCACATGAACACTAACTTCCCCATCCCAACTCTCTTGTTTTTCTAAGCTAACATATGCACAGGTTTCTAAGTCTTAAACAGAACACTTCAGGCCACACTAGTCATGAATTTCTAACGGTTCTTAACATAACAAAGAGTAATAAATGCAACTAATCACATACAATAAGATCATAGCATATCACATAATTAAAATTAAGAAACATAAATCATGAAAAATTCATAATAATCATTTCTCTAAAATAAATCCTTTAAAAATATTTATAAATATCCTAAAAATAATTCCTTTTATAAAACTTTCTTAAATTACTGAAATTATTCTAAATTGATACTTATTCTAAAAATAAATTCTTTTAAATTATTTATAATTATTCTAAAATAATTCTTTTGTCAAATAATTCTATTAATTTATTATAATTACTCTAAAATGATTTTTCACCAAAATAGTAATTATTTTAAATTGATTATTTTGTCAAATAAATTCTTTAAAATTATAAAATATTCTAAAATAATTTTATTTTATTTTATCTTTACAGTATCTATTATCACAAAATTATTTTTAATATCATTCGTTAAATAAATCCGTACAGGTCATCACCGTATATGTATTACAATGTGAATGGTCATACGTTATTGTTCTCAGTCCGTTTCGTTCACAACAGTTCTATACGTTATGGTTCTTAGTCCAATATGTTCACGACAGTCCCGTATTTGTAACGAATAATTATTCGGGTAACGAGTTCGTATGCATAATAAATTTGTGATCAATCTAAAAATTATACTGAGCAAGAATAGAGATCTTGCAAGCAACTAATTAATTCAGAGCGGATCTAAGAATTGAATGATAAGTCAAAGGAGTAGCGGGATCTTGCCTCGGGGTTCGTCGAATGATTCGACGCTGACGGCGCGGGTCTGATCCGACGTGGGTCTGAAGAGCGTCGGTCGGAGGACTCCGGCGAGGGCTGTCCGGCGACGGGGCAGCGGGTCGGCGTCTCGAGCAGCAACGGACAAGACGCTGTGCGTGGTTTGGAGAGGAGAGGCCGGAGGTAGAGGTGCTGGTCGGTCGACGGGGCGTCGCTGGTGGTGTAGGGGTTGTCGGAGGTAGCACGCGGAGGAGGAGCACGGGCTGCTCGAGAGAGGGGGAGGAGGACGAGGGGTGGCTGGTGGTAGCTGGAGGCGGAGGATCAGGGCAGAACGGCGGCGGGTCAGGGGCAGAACGGTGGCCAGAGGTGGCTGGAGGAGGTGGCGTGGAGCTGGAGGCGGCACTGATGGAGGCGTTGAGAGGAGGAGGGAGCGGTGGTCGGGTTGGGGAGGCCGAGCTGGGCACGACGAGGAGGCGACTGTGGGGTCAGAGAGAGGATGTCGGGGTGGGGCAACGGTGCTGCAGGAGGTCACGGCGAGGCGGCGGATCTGGTGGCTCGGGGTGGCTGGTCGGGTTGGTAGAGCGCGAGGTGGTGCGGCGGCGCGAGGTGGTGCTCAGCGACGAAGGCGGCGGAGGAGGGTAGCGGCGAAGTCGGAGGGGCGAGGTCGGAGCAGCGGAGGTCGCTGGCTGAGCTCGAGAGAGAGAAAGAGAAAGAAGAGAGAGAAAGAGAGTGTACGAGAGAGAGAGGGGATAGGCTGGGGGTTTAAATAAGAAAAAAAAAGAATAAAAAATTGAATAAATTAATGAATGCGGTGCGCGTGCAGCCGTTTTTTTAAAAAGAAGAGGAGGGAGAGAACGGGGTTGTTGGGGGTAGCTGATGGGGGTTCGACGCGGGAACAAAAACTGGGGTTATTTTCAAATGGGTTCAGGTATTTAAACGAAAATAATTAAAATAAATAATTTCGGGTACTTAAAATTTAAACTAATTACATAATAATTATCTACAAATAAAAACATACATTTTGAGCTAATACAACAGTTGATACGAAATAGTCGAAAATATACCCATATTGTACAATTAAACGGAAATAATTAAAAATAAAAATATATTTACTTACATTTAAAATCAAATAATTATGTGACAATTATCTACATGATAAAACGTACCAGTTATGCTAATACGACAACTGATACGTAATAATACAATAATTTACACAAATAATACGTAATTAATAATTCAATATAATACAAGAATTAATACGTAATAGTAATAATAATACGACGTATTCTTTAAAATAATACGTAATAGTATCAGTAACACAACGGATAAATCCCAGAAATTTTTATTGCACTAAATTAATTTATAAATATCAAAACCATTTAAATAACTATATAATCAGATTTTTAAATCATAGAAATTCTAGAAAATCAAGAAAAATACAAATACTCTTTTAAAAATCATAATTAAATATTTCAAAATACTAAAAATTTATTTAACTAATATTAAAATTTTATGGTCATTACATTCTATCCCCCTTAAAACAAATTCCGTCCTCGGAATTAAAATAATAGTGATGTAAAAATAACCCAAGGACCGAGATATTGAAAGAGATACTCACTCAACACATATAGAGAATGGTTCAAATAACTGCGTTTTCATAAGCAGGGAGAAAGTAGGACAAGAACAATACAGGGTAAAGTACAAGATGTGACAACTAAGATTCAGGAAATAGATGAGGGTATCGTTGTCTCATTTCAGACTCAGTCTCCCAAGTCGACTCGTCAGGAGAATCTGGGTGCCACATCACACGAACGAGCATGACGGTCTTGTTCCGGAGAGTCTTCTCTCTTTGGTCTAGAATTGCCACAGGTTGTTTCTCGTATGTCAAATTAGGTCGCACCTCAATCTTCGAGAAATCTACGATATGACTCGGATCTCCGACATATCTCCGCAACTGAGAAATGTGGAATACGTCATGCACTTCAGCCAATGCGGGTGGTAATGCAAGTCGATACGCCACTTCTCCAACTCTCTCTAATACGTCGAAAGGTCCCACATATCGCGGACTCAACTTCCCACGCCTTCCAAAGCGAATGTTAACTCGGTTGGGGGAAATCTTTAGAAACACATGGTCTCCTGGCTGAAACTCCAAATGTCGACGCTTCGCATCCACCCAATGCTTGAATCGGTCCTGCACTATGCGAAGTCGTTCCCGAATGATTCTGATAGCATCAACTGACTTGTCAATCAACTCCGGCCCAAAAATCTCTCGTTCACCAATATCGTCCCAACTCAAAGGAGAGCGACACTTCCTCCCATATAATGCCGCGAAAGGTGCCATTCCAATGCTAGCCTGAAAGCTATTGTTGTATGAAAACTCCACCAAATGCAAGTGATCTTCCCACGACCCGTGAAAGTCAAGCATACATGCTCTAAGCATATCCTCCAAAATCTGAATGGTCCTTTTTGATTGCCCATCGGTCTGAGGATGATAAGCTGTGCTAAAACTAAGATTGGTTCCAAGACTCGCCTGCAAACTCTTCCAGAATTCTGAAGTAAATCGGGTATCGTGATCCGAAACGATACATACTGGAACTCCGTGCAATCGTACGATCTCTTCCATGTATCTCTGAGCAAGATATTCTGTTGACTGTCCTACTCGGAATAGAATAAAGTGAGCCGATTTGGTTAATCGATCTACGATCACCCAAATAGCATCATTCTGTCTAGTACTCCGAGGTAAGCCAGTAACGAAGTCCATGGTAACATGTTGCCACTTCCATTCTGGAATAGGCAATGGCTGCAAAAGGCCTGCGATGCGCTGATGCTCTGCCTTCACCTGCTAATATACAAGGCACTTCGCCACACTACGAGCCACATCTCTCTTCATACCACGCCACCAAAAGTTTAGTTTCAGATCCTTGTACATCTTCGTACCTCCAGGGTGAATAGAGTACGGTGAGCTGTGAGCTTCTTGTAATAATTCTTCTCGAATATCTCCTTCTGGTACGCAGATACGACTCCCAAATCATAAGGATTCGTCCTCATGAACAACAAATTCCGGTCGAAGACCAGCCACTGCTAGCTCTCTACACTTCTGAAGAAATGAGTCACCTGATTGTGCAGTCTTGATCCGCTCGACCAATGTCGATTGAATTTGAAGATTCATCAAGGAAGCGGCGACTCCTGGAAGTAGAACTTCTATATTCATATCCCTCACTTCCTCTGAAGTCTCCACTGAGCTGTGAGGGTCATGATTGCTGGCAAACGGCTCAAAGCATCTGGTCCACCATAAAACACGCAAGCATATTATTCTTGTTTTACATGTTATTTGAATTGGGGAAGAATATTTTCATATATATAATCGGGTCCCCGTAAAGTCGTCCGGGGGCCGCCCTCAAGTCAAGTTTGGCTCTCTGGCCCAAGTTTATATATAACTCACAATATCAAGAAAGCGCATATGCCCGTTTATATAAATGTTATATTCTTCGTCCAATTCCCCTTTAAATCCCCATGTTTGTCAGTTTAATTAAGTAACTGTACATGAAATATCGTGCACTAACCACAGAGTAACCGTGGAACGACTTCTGCAAAAACTATGAAAATAACCATGATCCATAACACGTCCGATCAAGAGTGCATCGTCTAGTCAATGCTATAATAATAATAATAATCAAGGAAACCTCATACCGGGATATCGATATCAAGGGTACAGCCATGCCTTGAAAGCACGCTTAAAAATCATACTTTTAACAGGAGTCATCTTTATGTACAGTCTTTCCTATTGGATAACAACTAGGTGATAAAACAACAAGTTCCATACAATCATTCATCAACAAATCCCACGCATGTAATAACATATCACAGCTTAATCTAGGCATGAAATTCATAACAGATCTAAAATTCTAATAAATGACCAATAAAATGGAATTCCACACGTACGACAAATATAAGAATAGATAATTCATAAATTCATTTTTCAAAATAAACTTCTTTTAAATAATTCTAAAAAATATTTTTTAAAATATTCTTTTTAATATTCTCTCTTTCAAAATAATTTCTTTTCTCATCATAATTAACCTAAAATAGTTTCTTTTTCAAAATAAATTCTTTTAAATTAATATAATTATCTAAAAAGATTTCGCTACCGAATTAATTTCTTTTAAATCATTATAATTTCCCAAAAAATGAATCCATTGTCGAAATAAACTCTTTAATTTATTTATTACTATAATATTTTAAAATAGTCTTTACAAAAAATTCTTTCTTTCAAAATGTCTCATAATTTATTATAATATAATCGTCAAAATATCCTTTCATCACATACGGCTCAGCATACATATCATACCCCCTCTTTACGAATATAACCACTCAGTAATTATCTCATTATTACTACTAATATTACTCATCAACCAAACAACATAATAACAGTCTAATCTATGCAATTAATAAATACAGATATAAATAATGAAATGATAAATCAATCGAAGAGGGATCTTGCCTACGATGTAGAGGGGGCTATTTGTGTGGCCGAGGGGAGGACGAGGGCTGGCAGATCTCGGCGCGAGGTTTGACTGGCAGAGGTCTGGACGGAGCTAGGAGAGGAGATTGTGGGGGTCGAGATAGCGGTGGAGGCGGTGACTGGAGGCGGCAACTGGAGGCGGCGGAGGTCGGGCTTGCTGGCGACGGGGAGGCGAGTGGGGCTTGCGGACGGAAGCAGCAGGAGGTGGCTGGCTAGCACGGGGATGGAGGCAGCAGGCTAAAGAGGACACGCGGACTGGTGGATCTCAGGGGAGGCGGCTGCTGGGTGTCGACGGCGAGAGGGCAGAGGCGCGGTCGGATCTGTGCAGGCGGAGGCGGGGCTGGACGGCGAGCTCGACGAGCGGCGGCACTGGGTTCAGGTTGACAGAGGGGCGAGCGGGGTTGGTGACCGGTGCAGGGTGGAGCTCAAGGGGGTCTGGTCGGCGGTGTTCAGGAGGCGAGGCTTGGGTGCTCGGTTTCGGGTGGAGGAGGAGGTCTGGTTTGGTTCTTTGGAGGATGAAGGAGAGAAGAGGGATGGTTTCTTTGGGGGTGAGCTGATGGAGAGAGAGAACGAAGGGAAAGATGATGGTGATTTGAAAGAGAGAGATTGGAGAGAGAGAGAGAGAGAAGGATTTGATTACTGTAGATATATTTGGTATGATTTTGAATTTTAAAAATAAGAGAAAATGGAAAGAATGATTTATGGATGGAGAAAAACATGGGGAGTGATTAGGGTTGATTGGAAAATTGATTAGGGAGATTATGGTAGGAATTCAAATGAGAGAAAATTTAGGGGAAAAAGATTATGGACATATATTTGTTTTCGTCGAAAGTTGCTGTTTTCATTGATTTGAAATCTGTTACAAACAGAATGAAACAAAGATTACAACTCTCTTGAAAATAAACACAAGTCCCGTTTATCGGTGCTTGCTTGCGTGGGTCTTTGGCCTGTGATGGGGATGTTGATATCCGTGGACCGCCGGTCGATCAGATCCGTTCCGGGAAAATCCGGCAGAGTTTCGTCTATCCGCTATGGGATATGGAAACCGATAGCTCCTATCTCGGATAATCAAGATATTCGCTCTTCTTAGTATCACCACTAAGGGGCAACACTAAGGGAAAAGAGAAGGGGTGAATGAAGAAGGAGACTCCTTGCTCCGGCAGGGCTTCGCCTCTCCAAAATTCAGATCTTGCTCCAAGCCTTTGCTCTTCCAAGAATTCGGCCTTGGATTCCAGAGAGAGCCCAAATCAGCCAACAACCAGGAGCCCTTGTAAATGAAGGCCTAAGGGGTCTATTTATAGGCAAGAGGAGGCCCTAGGGGGTGCCAAAAAGCATTTCGCCGTAAAAGCATTTCGTCGTAAAAGCATTTCGCCGTGTAACAACCTTGAGACACCCTCAAAAAGCATTTCGTCGTAAAAGCAACCTCCAAAAAGCATTTGGGCGTGTAACAACCTTGAGACACCCTCAAAAAGCATTTCGCCGTAAAAGCAACCTCCAAAAAGCATTTGGGCGTGTCACAACCTTCTAAAAAAGCATTTGGACGTGTAACCAACTCGAGACACCCTTGGGGTGTCTTGGCGTGGCCAAGACACCCTTGGGGTGTCT
>BQKN01039665.1:0-14009 GCA_022839385.1 Asparagus kiusianus | reverse complement strand
TCGGCCTTAGCCGAGCCACCCATGGGTGGCTAGGCTCAGAACTGTGCGCGGGCACAGTTCTGAGTGCCTATAAATAGGCCTTCTGTTCATTTGTTCAAGAGGTTGGAAATCTTGGAGAGAGGCGAAGCCCTGCTGGATTGAAGACTCAGATCTAAAAAAGATCCAAACTTTGGAACTTCGAAGACTTGCTCATCCAGATCTGGTGCTCGGCGATCATCAACGTCAAATAAGGCAGGTGTTCGAGAGGACCGGATCTCAGATCTACGTAGTTTTCCTCCGGATCAAAGCTTGGTCTTTGATCCCGAGATTTGAGCGATTGTTTCCTTGGTGAAACAATCCCTCCGGCTATTATTTCCTTGGTGAAATAATACCCGTCGTACTGCGTAGATCCGACCGGATCTAGATCTCGTGGTGGTCCACGGATAAACCCCGACGCAGGCAAACAACCCACGCAAGCGAGCGACCGCAAAACAGGAGCTCGCGATTTGTTCGACAAACAAGGAAACAAAGTTGTAATTTTCATTTCTTTTTATTTGATTTTCGTTGTAACCGGATCTTATAAAAAGACCGGATCTTTGTAATCGATAAATAATTACCAAGTGTGCAATGGAATCAATGATGAAAGCTATAATTTTCCACGCGAACAATCTGGCGACCACAGTGGGAGCCACCGATCTCGCTGCCGAGATCGGAGCGTCGCAGCCGCGGATCTCAATCCCGGTCGTGGAGGAGGTCGAGTACGAATTCGACCAACAGAAGTTCGAGGAGTACGTGTCCTCGTCCGGATCAACCTCCCCCCGCAAGTCCAAGAAGTTCTCCTCCAGGAGAAAGACTCGTTGGTATGAAGATGTTGAAAACACCAACGAAGATCTCGCCCCGCTGGATGCTGAAGCTGCATTGGGTGAGATTTCTCCAACTTCCAACCAGGTCAGATCTGCTCTGGCCAAATCTTCCGTCGCCGAGGGCGTAGTGACTCTCTCAAAGAGAGCCCGCCAAAGGCAACGTCAATGCCTCGCGAAACAATTCGCAAAGGCGATGGAGTCTGTTGACGGAGTCCGCTACAAGGCGGAGCTGAACAACAGAAGAGGCAAACAGCCTCAACAACAGATGAACGGCGGCTCTTCCAAGCCACTAACAACGGAATGGGTCCGTGTCAAACGGAACCGTTCAATGCTGGAGGAGCGCATTCGCAAGCGTCGCGCACTATCAGCGCAGGAACGGGCTCAAGCTGAAGAAGCCCGTAGAAAGCTTCAGAAGGAGGTGACAAAGAAACCGCCACCAACCCGCAAAGTGTGGAGGCCAAAATCCGAAGTGGCGATTCAGGCCAAAGAGCAACCTTTGCAACCTTCGAAGTAGATTCAACCTCCGGCGAACCAAACGAAGTCGTTGACAATTCCCATGGCTATTCCGGGAAGTCACACAAAATCATCCCGGAGAAAGAAGTCAATTTTGGAGCGCCTCAACCCATTCCCCAATGGACGATACAAAACTCCAATTCAAGAGCGTTTGGGCCCGATGAAGAAACCCCGAACGACTCAACATGCTGGGGGTTGCCATCATTTTCAGCATGACAAGGAGTTCAAGGCTGCTGTGCACGCCAACTTGCACATCGAAGTTCAGGAGTACGCTGAGAACTCACGCCCACAAAGGCATGTTTCGAGGCGCATAACTCTCGAAAGCCCGAGGAAGGCGATTCGCCCCCAGAAGGAAACGTTGTCATCCGATGACGATGACGTTATACCTGGGGAATCGTACCAACACGCGATAGGTTGCTCTAACTTTCATACGGACGAGCTGTACTATCGTGCTGGGGGTATGAGCAGAGCCAGAAAGAGAAGTCCTCGTAGGCTCAAAACTCAATGCCCCTGTGCCAAGCTCATTCGGGCGGTACTGTCTGAATGCAACTGCATCAAAGCAGTCCCCGAGAGAGTCTCGGTGTTCGAAAGGCTCAGCATTGAAATGTTAAAGCCAAGGCCTAAGCGTTTCCGACGAAGGAGAGCGGTGGTTGAAGACGGAGAATTTCCAAGAGTCACCGCTAACATGACCAACAAGGGGACATTGGCACGGGATGATCTCGAGTCGATTCTGAGAGCATCCCGGCGTCTAACCCGTTTGCAGTCTGGAGCCATCTCACGAAGAACTTATGGGAGGATTTGGATAAGACCACCTTCAGAAGATGAGGAATCGGATGCCTGCTCTGCGGTTGCGTCTGACAACACCGTATCCAGTGAAGGAGAACCCTGCGAGTCATTCATGATAAGCGCGGAACAAGTGGCCAAGATGCTCGAAGAAGCCATGGCCAAACAACAGGAGAGCTTCAGGCTCGAGATGCAGATGGCCATGTAGACTATGAAAGAGATGCATGACCAACAACTCCAGGCACTGAGGAACCAACAAGGTGAATCAAGTCGTCGTAACCAGAACAATCTGGAAGATGAGGACACAGGTGCAAATGAAACTCATAATGCCAATGACCCTCCCATCAACGCAGGGGGTGGTAATGAGGATGCCAACGAAGATACAAGTGAAAACTTGAAGATCAAAAGCCTCGAGAGCAAAATCAATACCTTGATGTCCGCTCAAGAGGTGAAGAAAACGGGCATTCCTTGTCCATACCCAAGGGAGTGGGAGTCAATCCCCTATCCGGCGAAGTTTAGTCTAATCAACTTCACGCCGTTCGATGGGAAAGGTTCCCCCACTCAGCATTTGATTTATTTTAAATCGCACCTGGGTGTTATCTCCGGCAATGAGCCTCTGATGGTGCGGTCATTCGTTGGCACTCTTCGCGGAGCCACCTTCGATTGGTATCGCCGCCTCAAGCCAGGAAGCGTGAATAGCTGGGATGACATGAAGACAAAATTCCTCGCTAACTTCTTCGACGATGACACCGAGATATCCATCGGGTCATTGCTCGACGAGAAACAGAAAGACGGGGAATTAGTGGACACCTTCGTCAAGAGGTTCCGGAACAAAGCAATAAACTGTCGGGACCCGATCACCGAGGAATTCATTCTCCAGACTTGCCACAACAACCTCGCATTGGACGTGTTGGAAGCAATGGGAACAGCACCGTCCAGCACTTGGAAAGACTTGAAGGTCCGAGGGGAACAAGCTGAACGCTTCCTCCGAAAGAAGAAGGCCGAGAGGAGTCAATCGACGACAAATCCTCCGAACTCGAACTTCGCCTCCCGTGGTAAAGGAAAGACACCCGCAACGACTATCGATGCTAATCAAACATCGCAACAGCAGTCCCGGAGGCAACAAAAGACTTCGGATCAGAGGCCTCAAAAAGAGTACTCCTTCAAGGACGAAGATGTTCCAGCCATCTTCAAATCCCTCCTTGACAATAACAAGATCAAGCTCCCACCGATCACGAATCAGGAGGAAGATGACGACATTGCGGATCCGAAGTACTGCGCATACCACAGGAGGATCCTTCACCCAACCAAGGCGTGCTTTACACTCAAGAATAGCATCCAGACCTTGGTTGAAGCCGGTGTCATAACGCTAGAGTGAGCCAGTTGAAAACGGCACAACTCCGACCGGTATAAGAGTATAAACTGCTTCCCAGACTCCGAAGAGTATATGAGTATAAACTGCTTCTCAATCCTCCGACCGGTATAAGAGGTTAAACTGCTCCCTGATACTCCAATAGGTATATGAGTCTAAACTATTTCCTTTCTTCCACGGGAAGTTCCTGGAGAGTGTCATGCGTGGTGTTCTTAAGGATAACCCGATCGTGCATCTAATTCAATGATACACCCAGTTTTGTAAAGAAAGCTGGGGGTGGATAATTCAGGTAACGGGAAGTTCCCGGAAGAATGTTAAATGTAATATTCTTAGGGATAACCCAGTCATGATGAATAAAGTGATAAGCACTAAACTCCTAATACTTAGAATTTTAATTTATCAATCATTGACGAATTGTCAAAACCCTTTGTGTTAAGTCCTTATCACTTAATATCAAGAACCCCCTTTGAGTGATTTGTACGAATCAACATTCCTACGGTGATTTGTACTCTCACTCTCCTTTTTCACTTGGTCAAACCTTCCTACGGTTAGGACCAAAACCAAAATCCCCTCTCGATTCCTTCAATGAACGAGAGGTCCACTTTCAAATTGAGCGATCAAACCTTCCTACAGTTAGGATCGTCTTAAACCCCCACTTGGTCAAACCTTCCTACAGTTAGGACCACGACAAAAATCCCCTCTCGATTCCTTCAATGAACGAGAGGTCCACTTTCAAATTGAGCGATCAAACCTTCCTACAGTTAGGGTCATCTCAAACTCCCGCTTGGTCAAACCTTCCTACAGTTAGGACCAAAACCACAATTCACTCTCGATAAACGAGGAATTCATCTTTTGTTCGGTAATCAAACCTTCCGACAGTTAGGGTTATCCGAATCTTTTCGATTCTCGGAGTGGAGATCCCACTCTTAGTTTCACCTTTCCGGATTCTGGGGGTGGAGATCCCACCTCAAGTCTCCTTTCTTTGTTTAGAGAATAGAATATAAAATTCTTCCTTCCCACACCAATCATTTTCCAAGAATTTTGGATTCATTCTAGGAAGTTTATCCCGAATCCTAAGCAGGGATAAGTCTGCGCCTAACACGCGCTGCCGGTTTAGTCTTTCTCCAAAGAAGAAGACACCAGAGTTCGATTCTGGGGTATTTTATCCTGAAACCTAAGAAAGGATAAGTCGGCGCCTAACACGCACCGCCGGTTAGTTCTTAACCGTTAAAAAGAACACTCGCTCACATATTCAACATTATGGCAGGTTGTTATTAATAACGCCAAAATCCATGCCTTATACGCATGGGGAATTTCATCCTGAATCCTAAGAAAGGATATGCCGACGACTAACACGCGTCGCCGGTTTAGTCTTTCACCGATTGAAGAAGACACCAGAATCCAATTCTGGGGACCTTTATCCCGAAGCCTAAGTAGGGATAAGTCAACGTCTAATACACGTTGCTGGGTAGCCTATTCCCATAACAACGGCGAAGTCTACGTATTCAAAGTCGTAGCACAAAGTCTTAGAGGATTCACCCTCTTAGCACAACGTAACATGCGGAACGGAGTTAGACAATCCGCATGCTAGACCGACTCAAACGGTAGTCGGTAAAGGTTAATCAAATCCGTTGAAGGCTGGGGGTTAGCCAAAAATCCTAAAGTCAACGCCTAACACGCGTCACCAGGTAACCTATTCCCTTAACAAATGGTAAAGTCTATGTATTCAATATCATAGCACAAAGTCTAAAGGAGTTCATTCCTTTAGCACAACGTCACATGCGGAACGGATTTAAACAATTCGCATGTAAGCCCGATTCAAACGGTAATCGGTAAGAGCACGTCAAATCCGTTGAAGGCTGAGAATTTACCAAAAATCCTAAGTCAACGTCTAATACACGTTGCTGTTTAGTCTTTTCACAGGAGAAAGACGAAGTCTACGTATTCAATATCGTAGCACTAAAAGGGTTAACTCTTTTAGCACAACGTCACATGCGGAACGGATTTAAACAATCCGCATGCTAGCCCGACTCAAATGGTAGTCGTTAAAGGCTAATCAAACCCGTTGATGGCTGGGAATTTGCCAAAAATTCTATAAGTACGAGTCATTGACGCATCAATTCTATGGATTGGTCTCGTGACTCGAGTATCCACCACGCTCCAATACCTTAAGAGCTTAAACTGTGTATACTCCAGCAGACGTACGAGTATAAACTGTGTCGGACGTCGAACAATACGTCGCAATGAAGCCTGGACGCCGGACAACGCGTCACAAAGAAGCTCAAACGCTGAACAACGCGTTGTAAATGAAGATTCAACGCCGTCAATCGATGATCAGTTCTATGGTAAATCAACCAACTCGAGCTAAAAAGTCAAGAAATCAAGAATCGACTTCAAGTTCAGAATTCCGACAAACGGTCAGACAATAAATGCAGCACCGGAATCCTTACAGACGTTCGACAAAGCACCGAATAGCCTGAAAGAATTGAAGGAATCCAGAATAGAAGCCATTCTAATGTCCCGTTACGCCGACTGAAGGTTGGGACAATCACATCCAAAGTATTCCAGACTCTTCTATAAAAAGAACGAGGCTGAAATACTTTGGAGGGGGTATCTGTAGGCGTATAAAACTGCCTATAGGTCCCTTAACATAGCTCGACGAAGCCGATTCAACAAACGGACCATCGGACGACGTATCCAAACAAGACTGTTAGCCCACAACGCCGAAGCCAAGTGACGCGCGACGAAGCGGACTAACGAAGTCACGAAGCTGACAAACCGCACGCAAACAATGTCACTCACGTGCGGAACCGAACCAACGGTTCGAAGAGTTAACGAGTCATCCAATCAAGAGAAGACTCGGATGAATCACGATCGAATCAAGATCGTTTCAGACTCAAACTCAGAAGGGGAGTTACCGCTAAATCTGGAATCAAGTCAACGAATCTTTTCCAGATCAATCAACCGAATCACGGACAGAACCGGAACCGGAAACAATGGAAAACGACGAAACGGACAAACACCCGGGGGACTCGGCCGAAACCGAGCCACCCCAGGGTGGCTCGACCCAAACCGAGCCACCCTGTGGTGGCTCGGCGAAGGCCGAGCCACCCATGGGTGGCTAGGCTCAGAACTGTGTGCGGGCACAGTTCTGAGTGCCTATAAATAGGCCTTCTGTTCATTTCTTCAAGAGGTTGGAAATCTTGGAGAGAGACGAAGCCCTGCTGGATTGAAGACTCAGATCTAAAAAAGATCCAAACTTTGGAACTTCGAAGACTTGCTCATCCAGATCTGGTGCTCGGCGATCATCAACGTCAAATAAGGCAGGTGTTCGAGAGGACCAGATCTCAGATCTACGTAGTTTTCCTCCGGATCAAAGCTTGGTCTTTGATCCCGATATTTGAGCGATTGTTTCCTTGGTGAAACAATCCCTCCGGCTATTATTTCCTTGGTGAAATAATACCCGTCGTACTGCGTAGATCCGACCGGATCTAGATCTCGTGGTGGTCCACGGATAAACCCCAGCGCAGGCAAACAACCCACGCAAGTGAGCGACCGCAAAACAGGAGCTCGCGATTTGTTCGACAAACAAGGAAACAAAGTTGTAATTTTCATTTCTTTTTATTTGATTATCGTTGTAACCGGATCTTATAAAAAGACCGGATCTTTGTAATCGATAAACAATTACCAAGTGTGCAATGGAATCAATGATGAAAGCTACAATTTTCCACGCGAACAGAAGTTTACTTTGATAATCTTCTGACAATACCAAGAGGATTTCTTCCTTATGGTGCATTTCTAACAAAAATCTTTGACAAATTTCATGTGGATCTCCAATCTAAAAATTCTATTGTCCGTTCCATTGAATTCTTTGATTCCAATACCCTAACTAGGATGAAGTTGACAAATTTTGAAATTCAAGAACAAAATCCTCAAAATGAACCTCATCAAGAAGAAATTCCACAAGATTTTCCACAATCTTCAACTCAAGCAGGAGCTTCTTCTAGTCAACCACCACCATTTCCTACAGAACCCTCATGCTTTTCAGACGTGCAATACAACACTTTAAGTGCACGTATTCTTGAACTTGAAACTAGTCAAAGAGCTCTATATTCTCAGAATTCATATATCATTAGTAATCAAGAAGAGCTAATCAAGAAGTTTGAAGACTTGGACACAAAGCTTAATGCATATTTTTAAGGACAGTAACCTCCTCCAGCACCTTAGGATGTTTTATGTTAAGTTTCAAAACAATTATGGTATTTTGTTTCAGTGTCAAAAACTATGTAGTTGTGAGATGTTAGATATGTTATTTATGTTGCTACTATGTCAAGTATGTTGATTGTGTGTTTCCTTATCTATAATGATGTTTGATTAGTTAATATATGTGCTACATATTTTAAACAGATCATAGTGATGAACATTGTGAAACTTTTGGTCTTTATGGTAAGTCTTTGCCTACCAATTTGGATGGGTGAAGTTATGGACTATGTTCATAACCTGGATGATTTGTTTGAAGTTTTAGCTCATGTTGAAGAAATAATATCATGTTTAGCATAAATATTTTCCTCTTTTTGTTGATAACAAAGGGGGAGAAATAGGTATTGTTATGTATTGTTATATACTCAAATCTGCATATATGCAGGGGGAGTAAGTATAGTTATTTCATTATGTTTAAACCTGATTATAAAATACATACTTATGCATAGATTATTTTGTTATCATCAAAAAGGGGGAGAATGTTGAATATCATATCTCCATGATAGTATTTTGATGATAACAATTTATACAATGTGTGCACTAACTTTTATATGCAGATTTTAATATCAGAATATGTACAAGTGCAAGTTGATTTCAAGGCATTTTGAAGTGAAGAAAATAAAGAATATATGAGATAATATATTTTACATTTTCTTTACTTAAAATTATTGTACAAGCCTTGATCACACACATGCACACACACACACACACACACATAATATTAGAACACACTAACACAGGCTTAGTGTGTTGGTTAACTATAGAAATCCCCTATGTTAACCATTAGAATTATAATTAAAACTTGAGTATAAAAACATTTTATTTTATAATTTTTACTCTTAGTAGTCGACTAATTAGAATAGTAGTCGACTACTCGTGTATAAAACTTAAATATATGTTTCTGTCATTTTATAATATAGTCGATTACAATGGATTATAGTCGACTACTCAGGTGTTTAACAGAAACATAAGTTACTGTCATTTTACAGTATAGTCGACTAATCAACATTATAGTCGACTACTGAAGGCAATTTTCATTTTATCAGTTTCTGTCAAAATACAATGTAGTCGACTAATGAGCATTGTAGTCAACTACTGAGAAATTTTTTGAATACACAGAGTCTATTTAATTCAGTGTAGTCGACTAATATGTAGTGTAGTCGACTACAGATATAGTTTTTCCAGTATTCAAAGTTTAAATTTATGACTGTTTATAGCCGTTTTTAAATGTTTTTAAAGTTTAAAAAATTATCTTTTCAAGGGCTATAAATAGGTTATTTGTTCAGAAAAAATGCAGAGACTTACATACCCATAAGTTTTGATCTTTGTGCATTTTTTCAAGTGAAAAATATTCAGATTTTGAGAAAAAGAAAAGTTGCTGAAATTGCCTCTGAACATCATTCAAATACTTATTGTTTAGGCAATTTACAGAAGTTAGAATCGTTCCTAAGCCACTACTACACTATACTACAAATCAAGGCTTATAGGAATTGAAATTGTTGCTTCAAAAGTTATCTCAAGTTGTGAGAGGAGTTAATCTCTTGGTTTAGAGATTGGTGTTCAAATTGGCAAGGTGTTTGTCAATTGGTGTTGCAATTTGCAGGGACTTGCAAATTGATCAGGTTTACATTTGATTTTGTAAGTTTATTTAAAATCATAGTGGAAACTCTTAAGCGGGATTTGCTTGGGGATTGGATGTACACCGGATTGGTGGAACCAGTATAAATCCTTGTGTTTGTGATTGTGAATTTCTGAGATTGCCATTTTTCTTTGCAATTTATAATCTACTTTGCATAAATTTTAAAAGAACACTATTCACCCCCTCTCTAGTGTTCAAGTGTATCTATTTCAGATCCTACACTTCATACGCTTGATAGATTCCCTACAGTATTGGGTAATCCTTTTTAACTCGGATAATGATGTTTATCATCTTTTCTTTATCTCAAGCTGCGTGCAGGGACCTATAGGTAATTTTTAACGCCTACAAGGGTTATTGTTATTAAAACATTCCTTCTAAATTAGTAGAAGATAATGAATTTAAGGATATAATTTGAGATGGTTTTTATCCCATATTTAAAAAAAATTCTTGTCAATCTTGCCAATGTGATATTTTAAAATATTATTGTAAGGAAACAATAAATTTTTATTTTTAAAGATTAAACTGTAAATTTTCTCTAACTTTTGATATTTAGATATATCGAGTACAAACTGGTTATTTTTATATCACAACACACTAGATTGATGGTACTTGGTAAATATTTAAAAGAGTTATTTCTTTTATTTCTTTTGAAGATTCACACAATACTGTAAATATTATAAATTTGGTAATGGAAGAACTTTTTAAATTAGAAAATTCTAAAAAATATTTTCTCTTTTTGTAGATAATAAAGTAATAATAATATAGCTATAGATCATATCAAATCATCTTTGCTATTGCATGCCAGGGTGACATTTTTTATATTAGATGCATGTGTCATATTCTAAATATAATTATTTAAAGTGTATTTGATAAAATTAAACCAATGATAGAAAGAGTTAGGGTCATAGCTTATGCATATAATGTTTCTAAACAAAGACTAAAAAGATGAAAGTAATTGTGCAAAAGAAAAAAAATATATAAAATCTAAGTTAATTTCAAAAGATGTTGACCACAGGTAGAATTCCACCTTTGCAATGTTAAATGTAGCAATGAAGTATAATAAGTTATAAATGATATTATTACTTTCTATACTTCTAGTTCTAACTCTAGTAGTATGTAGAATAATTTATGATGAGTGTGCAATTATAAATTGTGTAATAGAGATGCTACAATTTTTTTTATAAAGTTACTATGTTATTATCTGGTTGCTATTATCCAACTATTACTCAAGATTCTTTACAAGTTAAAATATTCAAACTTTTCCTAATACTTATTGCATGAATAATTATTTTTTAAACATGATTTTTAAAATAGAAAGGAAATTTAGTAAGTATTTTAGACGTATTATTTTTAGTTTGGTGATTCTTATTGATCCATGATTGAAGGATGTTAGCCTCCAAAGTTTGTTGAATTCTTTGTATGAGAACATGATTATATAAATTAATAGCAATTAGACTGTTACTGCTCTTACTCATTATAAAACTATAAAAATATTATATTTAAAGATTATTTGATGAGTCTGCAGGTAGATATTGTGTAATTACACCTCAACCAGTAGGTTCTACAAGCTCTAGATGGGACAAAAGTATGCTTTTTGATAGACAATCGATGACAGAGATGTTAACATGTATGGGTGGTAGCTGTGGATCAGGATCATCAACAAGAAAATTTTCTAAAATTGAACAATATTTAGCTGCACATTTAGTTAAACCTCAAAATAATGTTGATTTTGATATTTTACAACGGTGAAGAGTATATGAAACAATTTCATATCCTGTAATTTCGATCATGGCTTGTGACTTACTAATAGTGTAGATTTCTACTATAGTTTTAAAATCTGTCTTCAGAGAATCAGGGCTTTTGATGGATGACCACGAAACATCATTGGATCCATCTACCGTATATGTGGTAATGTGCATACAAGATTGGTGAAGGTACGATAAGAGAACTCAAGGCATCTATTGGACTGCTAGTATTGAAGATAGACTAATGAGTTGAGGATAGGAGACAAATAGTACGAAGTTATTTATAATTTATAATTTTTATTTTTAACTGTAAATATGTGATAAATTATTTTGGAAAAGTTACAAATGATAGTGATATAGATGAGTAGATACCAATCTAGCTGGGATGTACTTATCTATTGTGATGCCATATTCTCAAAAAAAAGTTATAATTGTTAGTTATTAATAATAAAGAATTGTTTTTTATTGTTTAAATTTCTATGAGCTTTGCAAATTATATAATTACAAGTGATTAATAATAAGATAAAATTTTTATCAAAATTTGCACATTTTAATTACTTCTAAAATCCTATATTTTTTAACAAAAAAAATTAAAAATTTAAGCAATTTTTACAAAAAATAAAATTAAAAAAACCTGGGCCGATCGATGCTCGGTCCAATTTGGCCCTATCCAAGGCATGGGCCCTCCAAGTCCATGTCCGAGCATCGCATTTTGCCCGACCTAGACTTGGAAACTCTGGCCAAGCCGGGTCAGTCTGTTTGGACAGACCTAATCTTAAAGGACTTATCTACATATAGCCCAATAAGATGTGAATAACAAAATATTGAGGGGGCTAAGATCTTAAAGGATATACATGGTCTTGGCCCAAAGATGTAATAACAAAAATTTTGGGGGTGCCAACCACACACACGACAGCAAACCAAACCAAACAAAAATTCATGTGGCAACCCCACTGTATATCCTCTCTTTTTTTTCTTGACATTAAATTGATTCAATATATATTGATTTGCTCAGTTGGTTGTTATAATTTATTTTCAAGCATAAATTAGAAAATAAGTATAATTCATTGAGATATGATAAGTATTATATTTAGAATGAATTTCAACCACTTACTAGATAAATCAGCGAATATGAAAACTTATTGATCCTCGAGTAGTCAAATTCCATTAAATACCTTATTGATTTTCAAAGTAGCACTTTATTTCTTTTTTTAGTTAAATGTTAATTATACCTCAAGTTGATAGTTTCAATTAAAAAACTCATCTCCAAACTTTACTTTCACATGATAGAGTTTGCCTTGAAGTTAATGTTTACTTTGCCACTTTGCTTGAACTGTGTTATCTCCAAGTCAGCAGTGAACTAGTTGTGACACCTCTTGCAGGAGTTGCATGCACCAAAACGATCTATACCCCCCCCCCCCCCCCCCCCCCATCTACTACAAGAAGACCATGTCTCAATCAAAAGGACTTAGAAATTTATATCATTTTTAACATTTAACCTACATGGCAATGAGAACTAGGTGTGTTTGGGAATCATGATGTTTCCTCAATTTTCTTGGTGTTTTCGTCAAAATAAAAACACAATGTGTTTGGGAACCATGATGTTTGTATGATAAAAACACCCAAAAACAACAAACACCACCTTTATTTGAAAACACCTTTTAGGTGTTTTGAGTTTGACATGGTGTTTTGAGTTAGGGTAGGATGTTAGTATAATAACTAAATATAATTTATAACATTATAAATGATAATTTATTAATAATATAATGCTCAATATATTATATACTGTTATATTTTATAAATAATAATATAATATATTAAATTGTATTAAATAAAATATATTATATTATAATATACATAATATCTTAATTTTATTATATTAAAATATATGTTTAATATATTCTAATATATTCAAATATGTTTAATAAAATAAATTATGTTATAATATATTTTAATAAATAATGCTATATTAATTTAATATTATATATTAATATGTTATATTACATTAATAAAAAATATACTATAATATAAAAGTTATAAAATAAAAAATATATACTATTTTAAATTGACATAATATTATAAAATTAGTATAATATTAATTTTATAATACTATATATTTACTAAAATAGAATATAACTAATATATATTACTAAATATAATATAATATAAATATAATTAACATATATTAAATCAAATTTGTATAATACAATAAGCTATGTTAAAGTTAAATACTATATCTAATTAATATAGTATATATAATAAATTTACTATTATATTAAAGTTAAATATTATAGAAAATTATAAAATATATATAAAACTAAAAAATATTAAAAAATAAATAATTTTCTATTTTATTTAATATAACATATTATACTAGTATACTTTATATCAAATAATATAATATAATAAGAGTGTTAAAGTATGAAAAAATCAATTTATTTTATTATATTATGTTTTGATATTAAAGTAAAACATGACATATATTGATGTAATATCATATAATATAGATTATCTATATAATATACAAAAGAAATATGTTATACTATTAATAATATAATAAACACAATATAGTATAATAAATAATTATATTAATTAAAATGATATATCTTATATTAGTCTATATTATAATCTGTAACTAATATAATAGGATATAGTCTAGTAGTCAATAAAAAATATATTATAACATATATGTGTTATTTCATACATGATATTCTTATAATATAATATATGAGATTAATGGGTATCCTTGTCATAGGAGGGGATTTCCTCCTATGACGCCTCTAAAATAACATGATTGAGCGATATTATGGATGATCCGCTCCGTTGAACTTGATCTACATATTCTAAAACCCCAA
>BQKN01039660.1:0-13159 GCA_022839385.1 Asparagus kiusianus | reverse complement strand
CATTAAACCACCCCCAGCGTTATTGCTATTGGGAGGTGTATCAGTCATAATAACTTCATCCACTTCTGGATCACTGTCATCTACAACATTCTGAGTGTGGTGCCTGGATTCAGCTTGCTGATTGGACTCAGGAGGTTGAGGCCGTTGAGCTAGCAACTCTCTCATTTGTTGGATAGCCAACTCCATCTCCATCTTCATTTCAGCTCTAATTTCTTCACGTTATTTGGCTAGAGCTTCTTGAAGTATTTGAGCGAATTGATCAGAAGTGATTGTGAACACTTCTCTGGTTTGCCCCGTGCTAGATATTGTATCATCCGAAGCAATCGCAGAACAAGTGTCTGAAAGTTCATCCTCTGAGGACATTCCTTCATGTATTTTCTTGTAATCCCTACATCTGATAGCCAGGGAAAAGTCGGGATTTGATTCACTTGAATGTCGCTTAGATTTTCCTTTATCAGCCATGTTGATGGTGATTTCAGGGAATTCGTCATCTTGGACACCTGATCTTCTCTTGCGGAAATGTCTCGGTTTGGACTTCGACATTTTGGTGAAAAGTTTCGGGAGCACTGAGGCTCTTTGCGGGATGACTCCTCGTTTGAAACAGCCACATTCTGATAGTACTACTCTAATGAGTCGCGCACAGGAACAATGAGAGCTCATTTCCCGGACAATTCTCTTTCGAGTTTTATTCACACCCCCAGCTTGATAGTATGACTGATCGGTATGATTGTCGGAAAATCTTATCATCTGTTGGTATGACCCCCCAGGTATAACGATGTCTTTTGACAAACATGTCTCCTTCTGAGGATGTAAAACCTTGTTGGCATTCTCAGGACAACTTATTATTATCTTTGAACGATCCAAGGTTATGTCGGGAGTCACACGTTTAGAACCACCCCCTTGTGGGTATGAAATCTTAACGGGCTCCGAATGCTGGTTTTGTACAACTCCAGACTTTGGAATCCAAACTTCGCAGAATTTTGGTGGTTCTTTAGCCACCGTTTCCTTCTTCCTTTCTCGTCTTTGTTGTGAGAGAGTACGGGCATGAGCAGTGTTTGCACGACGTTTTTGTACACGTTCTTTGAGGGTCGAACGACTCCTTTTAACAAGAGTCCATTCATCCGTTGTTAGTTTGGCAGAGATATGAGTGATTGGTCGTTGAGACAACTGAACCACTCGATACCTTCTCGACTCTAAGTCCACGTGATAACGAACTCCGTCGGTTTGTTCCAAGTCCTTAGCCATTTGACGAGCATGACGTTGGCGTTGCCTCTGACGAGCCCTCTTCGTCAGTGTTGGCGAACTTCGATCGAATGATTCCTCAATTGAAGAGAAATCATCGTGAGCAGAGCTTCTAGATTTGGGGATTACCGGGAGAATGTTGCGAGGCAAGGCCTCAACAACGATTGGGCGAGAGTCTTCATTGTTAGCCTTCTTTGGCGTGTAAGCCTTCTTCAATGGTGAGATCCTCTTGTATTTGCGAGACAATGAAGATCTTGAAGAGAATGATGAGAGATATTCCACAAACTTAGTTTGGTCGAACTCGTACTCGACCGTGGATTCAACTGGAATCTTGATTGGCTGCGACACGACGGTCTCGGCAGTGAGACCGTTGGCTCCCACTGTGGTCGCCAGTTTGTTTTCGTAAAAAGTTGGTTTTGCTGTGGAATTCATTATATCTTCGGTCGATTACAACAAATTCGAAAGAGATAGCCTTTTATAAGACTTTTTTTACACAACAAAATAAAAATTACAACTTTTTAGAAACAAACGCAGGATCGTTGTTTGGATCGCTGCTTGCGTGGGATCTTTGCCTGTGCCGGGGGCGCGTTAGCCCGTGGACCACCGAATCACAGATTCTGATTGAATCGTGAAGGCTTTGGTGATTCTTCCTTCGTTTATCGAAGTAGGAATTTGAAACGAAGATCTTATCAAAGTAAGACGATCGTTCTTCTTAAGATCAAGTCAAAGCTCGAATCTCAAGGAATTACCAGAAGCTCAAGAACTCTGCTCTATTTTCTCTCTCTCCTTTATTTCGGGTCTAGGGAGGTATTTATAGGGGTCTAAGTGCACAACAGTTGAAACGGGGGTAAAATAACTGACCGGATGATTTCTCTTTAGCCGCTGCAGTCTACACTGCCGCGGCTATTGGCGCGGCAGTATAGACTGCCGCGGCCAAAGAGGCGGTTACCAGCACGTTTCATCGTGCTTGAAACCGTTCTCCCACGATCTTTAACCACTTTTTTCGTGGTTTAACTGCTTGTCTACGTCAGCACACGTTCTATTTCTGATACGCTGCCACGTGGACTTCAAATAATCATCACATAACTACATTATAACCGCTGTAGCATCCCCCTATAATGGCCGCGGCACCATAGGTTGCGGCGCCTAAGCCGCGGCACCATAGGCTGCCGCGCCTTTGCAGCGGCACCATGGGCTGCCGCGCCTTAGCCGCGGCACCATGTCCTGCCGCGCCGCAGTGTGTTGCCTGATGATGTGTATATTGTTCTTCTATGTTGTCTCGCTTCCTTTGAATGATCCCCTCTGATTAAGAGACTGGTGTTTATCGCCTTCTCTTTGTCTTGAGTGGTATTTGGATGTCTGTAAGCATTTTTTGACGCCTACAATGTGCTTAAGCCTCAAAATTTAAAATTTATGTGTCCCGGTCCCCACATGTGAGGTGTAGCCCAATGGTTTGTGTATTTTCTACAAATTCCACATTATACCCTTAATTGGCCCTTCTAATACAACCCCCCCCCCCCTCTAAATGAGCATGATCTCATCCTTCCTCCATCGTTGCTAGGCCCAATCCAAATCTTCACCTAGATCTAAACTTGGATCCACCTATAGCTCTGCCAATGCCTCCTTCGTCGATTCCCTCCTCCCTATACAACACCACCGACCTCAAGCGCGTCCTCAACAAATCTAACTCTAACAGCGATGGCAAGATTTCCTCTGGCCTTGCTATCATCTTCTCATTCCTCGACCTCCCCTCCCCACCTCTAAAATCTCCTGCATGATAATGATATATTCATGGACCGTGATGGTTGCTTACACACGTGTTCGATGAAATGACTCACAGAATTTTGGTGCCGTGGTACACTATGATTGCGTTAATGAGTAAGAAAATGAAGGAGCAAAGGTGGCTAAGCTCTTTCAATGTTAATAAGCTCTTTGATCACTCATCTCTTAAGGGTTCGATGCACTTGTAAATCAATCCTAAATGACCCGATCATTCAAAAAGTTTTTTGATAAATGCTATATGGGCTCGTTAGAGCTAGGGTTTTCCTTATGAAGAAAGATACTCTGCTATTTTGATCTTTACATTTACTACTCTTTGTTCTTGTTTTCCTCTAAGTGGAGGTGTCTTATCTAATTGATATTCTTCTTTGAGAGTAAGCTTAGATTTGTTACTAAGTCGAAAGGGCTACTATTATTGAACTTCGAACTAATCTTTGTTATTGAGTCTTATTGATTGATAATAGTTTTAGTGCGTGTTTGTCTCTATTGTATGTTAACTTTCCTCTTTGTAAGATTATAGTACAACTGATAAATTTTCACAATATGTGTTAATTTTGAATACTGTTCTTAAATCTATCTATTGGTTGTTAATCGTATCAAGTATCGAAAATGATGTCCAGTTTCTATTAGCTATATCAAGTGCATATTAACTATATCCAGTATCATGTTAACTATATTGACTTGTATATGGAGATGAGCGAACAGGGAGATGTGGGATAATTGATAATGCATGATGATGTTTTGAGGAGATTCCAAGAGAAAATTCTTAGACTACTTCAATAGTGTGTTACTCATTAATTGGGCTTCAAGAGGACACTATGAGGGCCGGGAGATAAGAGAGGAAGGTGCAGCTTGCAAGTAGAATTCATTTGTAACAGTGATTAATTTGTGTGGGAGGCGAGAGAGGAAGATATGAAATTCATTGTATCTTTGAGCTTTTTTGGGGAAAATATCGTTGTTTAATTATTTTTAGAATATGAATTTCTCATTTTTAACATGTATTGAATATATTAAATAAGTACTTAATATAGTTAATAATTACTTGATATTAAATAGAAACATATAAAATTAACATGTATATAATATAATTAACATGATACTAGATGTAATTAGCAGATACTTGGTATAGTTAGTAGATACTAGAATAGATACCCAATATAGTTAATATGATGCTAGATATAGTTAATAGATGCTTGATATAGTCAGTGGACACCAGATATAATTAAGAGATACTTGATATAGTTAACTGATACTAGATATAGTAAACAGATACTTAAAGTAGTGAACATATATGAAGTGTATTCAATAGATGTTGAATAGTCTCACATCCAAACTAATAGTAATCTCATTGACTAGTTATATCCAAACTGATATATGATATATTTAACAGATATAATAGTACTCTCATTGGCAACTTACATCCAAGCTGATATAATTAGCATCCAGGCTTTAGCACTAACAAGGAACTCCAATTTTTTACGTCAACACTTCAGATACTTATAGGCATTGAAAATTGCCTATAGGTCTCTACGAACAACTCATCATTAAGAAGAGATGATGAACGTCACTATCCAAGTCACAAAAGTTTGATTGACATCGACGAACGCTTGAAGTGAATCGACAAACTACGTGAACTAACAGAATTTCGGAATAACAAGGGTACGAACTGATCGGGCACCTCGTGTCATTCACAAACGGCGAAATACTCTTCGTGTCTCATTTATTCCATGAATGGTTTAATCATTGGAGCTTATAGAACTCCTCGTCGGCTTTCCAACGCACTTTGAATCACTCAAATCTAACATCGGATGAAGAAGTTACGAAGGAAACGGATAAATATACGAAATACAATGTCTCAGCCCGAGTGAGACACCCCGAGGTGTCTCGGCTCAAGCCGAGACACCCAAGGGTGTCTCGGCCTCGCTGAGACACTCTAGGGTGTCTCCAACCCCTAAAGCTGTCCGTTGTGTGGTTTTAACCACCCGGAACCCCTCTTGAGCCTATAAATACAGCTTTAGGCCCTCATTTTTCTGGAGCTGGAATTTTGGAGAATTGACGAAGCACTGCCGGACTGAAGATTAATCAAGTTCTTCAACACCAAAGAGAGAGATTCTTCGGATCTGCATCACCCGTACCCGTTCCTTAGGATTATCCCATTGCGGTAATCCTAAGAAGAGCAATTATCTCGCTGTTGCTGAGATAAGCGCTTCTACTTCTAGATTCCTTCGCGGATCGACAGAGTTCCAGATCTGATCTGATTGTTAGGTTGTCCACGAATATCGACATCCCCGTCACCGGCTAAAGACCCACGCAAGCAAGAAACGACGAACGAATCTTGTGTTATTTTTGAAAAGTTGTAATCTTTCATTTCTTATTCTTTTTATTGAATATTTTGAATTCTTTGTAAGCAACCCATATTATAATGAGTTCAACAATGAAGGCAACTTTTACCGAAAACAAACTGGCGACCACAGTGGGAGCCAACAGCCTCTCTGCCGAGGCTGTCGTGACGCAACCGGCATTCAAGATCCAGGTGAATGAAGAGGTCGAGTATGAATTCGACCAGCAGGGCACGCCAAAGACGGCGTCAACGCCTTGCGCGGCAGTAAGCCAAAGCTTCAGAGTCGATGGACGGGATCCGCTATAATGAGGATCTAAAATCCAGGCAGCGCCGGGAGCAACAACGGCGAACAACCAACTCTCCTCCCAGACAGAAACGAACGAATGGGTTCGTGTCAAGAGGACCTGCTCCATCCTCGAGGAGCGAATCAAGAAGCGTCGAGCATTGCTCGCACATGCCCAAGCCCTTTTGCAGAAAGCGAAAGAAATGCAGAAGGAAGAAGCAGTCGAGAAGCCGCCTAAGCGCAAACAAGTGTGGAGGCCAAAGGCAAAGTCAGTGCTTAAGGCAAAAGTGAATGAGCCAGATCCCGTTTCCCCTCCCCCCACATCTCCGATGAAGCCGGGTGGTAGCGTGGATCTCCCCAAATCCAGAGTCCCTTTGAAGGGTCGCCTCGGTCCTCTACCTGAAGATCGAGGTAAAGCACCCGTCAAGGAGCAATTGGGACCATTGAAAGGTCCCCAAACAACAATCAAGACTGGGGGTCATACCAATCCCCCTAAGAAAGATGATAGAGGGAAAGCCCCTATTACTGACCGCATTGGATTGTGGGTTGAAGTTCAAGAGCCCGTTAGGTTTTCACGCTCGCAAAAGCGTAAACCTAAACGAGTAACTTTTGGAGACGCCAATAAAGCGTCGTGTCCCCAGAAGGAAACACATCTGTCTGATAATGATGATGTTATACCTGGGAAGTCGTGCCAACACTCTATGGGTTTCTCCAGTTATCAAACTGACGAGTTGTACTATAAGGCTGGGGGTACGAATAAGTCCCGGAAAAGAAATGTTCGAGACACGGATTCTCATTGTTCGTGTGCCAACATAATCAAGGCGGTATTATCAGAATGCTGCTGTTCTAAAGCCCCAAGAAGAGTTTCGGTGCTTGAGAGAATCTCTACCAGAACGACCGAGACTAAACCAAGATGTTTCCGCAGGAGGAAACTTGTTCGTCAAAATGACGAATTTCCCAAAGTGTCCGTCAATATGACCGGGAGAGGGAAGTCAACGCGGCACTTTAGTCTGGATCAGTTTGCCGTAGTGTCCCAACGTATGACTCGATTACGATCGGGGACCAGTAGGCGAAGGGATTACCAAATGATGCAGAAGGGACTGCCTTTAGAAGATGAGGTGTCAGATGCTGGATCAGATGCCTGCTCAGCCATAGCATCAGATGACACGGCATCTAGTGCGGGACAACCCTATGAATCACTCATGATTAGTGCCGAGCAAGTGGCTAAGATTCTTGAGGACGCTTTAGCCAAGCAAAAAGAAACTTACAAATTTGAAATGGAAATGGCCATGCAGCAAATGAGAGAAATGCATGACCAGCAGATCGCGGCGCTGACAACTCATCAAGGAGAATCTAGCCGTCGCAATAATCCTAACCAGGGTGATAACGAACGGGAAATGGATGAGAATGTTAACATTCCCCCCGTCAATAACAATAATGGGGGTGGCCCTTCAGATGATAACAACACAAAGGAGGATCATGTTACTTCTCCACGAAATCACTCGAAGACAGATCCGAGTGAGGACAAGAAAATAAGGGACTTGGAGAGCAAAATCAACGCATTGATGAATGCTCAAGAAGTGAAGTGGTCCGGAATATCATGTCCATACCCAAGGGAATGGGAATCAATTCCATATCCGATGAAGTTCAATTTGATCAATTTTACGCTGTTTGATGGAAAGGGCTCCCCTACCCAGCACTTAATATATTTTAAATCTCACTTAGGAATAATCTCCGGAAATGAATCTCTTATGGTGCGGTCATTCGTTGGCACTCTTCGCGGAGCAGCCTTCGACTGGTATCACCGTCTCAAGTCAGGGAGTATCAGCAGTTGGGATGACATGGAAGACATGTTTCTGTCGAACTTCTTCGACGACGACACAGAGATCTCAATCGGCACATTATTCGACGAGAAACAGAAGAATGGTGAGACGGTTGAAAACTTCGTCAAGAGATTCCGGAACAAAGCAATGAACTGCAGGGATCCAGTCAGTGAAGATTTTATCCTCGAGACTTGTCACAATAATCTTTCACTGGACATCCTTGAAGCTATGGGAATGGCACCGCTAAAGACCTGGAAGGATTTGAAGGTACGAGGAGAACGAGCCGAACGATTCCTTAAAAGGAAAAAGGCCGAAAGGGGTCAAACGGTACATAATCCTCCACAACAGAATTTTGTCCCTAAGGAAAAGGGAAAGGCACAAGCAACTATAGTGGACGCGAACCAAACGTTCGAAATACAAGCGCAGCCGCAACAACAGCAGTAGAAGGCGCCTCAACAATCAAGGTGGCAACAACAGCCCCAGAAGCAAAAGGCCTCGGAGCAAAAATTCCTGAAGGTCTATTCGTTCAAAGAGGATGAAGTTCCCGGTATTTTCAAATACCTTATAGAGAACAACAAGATCAAGTTGCCTCCGATCCAGGATCAGGAAGACGCTAAAAGAGTTAATGATCCAAAGTACTGCGCGTTCCATAGAGCGGTGCATCATCCCACCAAAGCATGCTACGCCCTCAAGGACAAGATCCAAGCTTTGATAGATGTTGGGGTCATCACTATGAAGCAACCTAAGGAGAAGAAGGTGGGCGCGAATGCAGTGTCGATAAGTTTCGGATCCGTTCCCTTGAACTGGTTTCAACCTGAGCCAGTAGTAAACGCGGCAGTGAAAACCGTAAACGATGATCCTCACCAGCAACGTCAGAAGGGACTTGTGCCGCACACAGCCCCAAATGGCGAGATTCTTTGGGTTCACCCCGATCTAATTAGAGATGAACAATGGACCGGATCTTCTTCCAGGAGAAAATCAAAAGGAAAAGGCAAGTCTTGTTGCGGAGCCTCTGCTATTCCAGGAGAAGATGACGATAGAATTCTAGCCTTCCCGCTTTCTGAAGATGAACAGGATGCCTTTGTAACGCGAAGTGGGAATGAGTATCACTTCAAGTATCCGGATGCTTCCGAGCAATTAGCTAAGCAGGGGATAACCAAAACCGTTCCTTCCAAGACATTAACAGAACTGGGAATTGTCACAACTCCCCCAACACCTGTAGCTACGGAGAAGGTCCAACAAAAGGAGAAAGGGAAAGAGCCTTTACGCCAGGAAGTCCAAAACCCGAGGCAGTCTCGATTCAATCATCCGATTGGGAGAGACAAACCGGGAAATGCAAGCTCTCCGCCCTATTTCGACATCATGACGTAGTTAGCTAATATACCAGCTAGGATAACCCTATACGAACTACTGCGTCTTTCAAAGGACACAAGGAAAGCATTACAAGAAGCCTTGAGCGACTCCGAAGCTTTCTTGACTCGAATCAAGCCATCTCCTGAAGAACCAGAGCCGTCAGTTCAACACTGTAATCTCGCGGCACACCATTTTCCCTACATTTCCTTCACCAAAGAAGACATGCAGATGAAGAACTCAAAGCATGATCGGCCTTTGTACTTCACCGGGCATATTGGCTCCAGCGTGGTCAACCGGATCCAAGTCGATCCGGGTTCCGCTGTCAGCATCATGCCACTCCGATTGATGTATAATCTCGGAATACCGGCAAGTAAGCTAGCTTCCACGGGCACTACGATCTATGGATTCAACACTAGTGGGTCTAGACCCCTGGGAAAGATTCGAATAAAATGCCAGATCGGGGACTTGAAGTCGGAGGTTACCTGCTACGTGATTGACGCGGAAACATCCTATAACTTACTGTTGGGCCGGCCCTAGATCTATGGTAATCTTATAGTTCCGTCAACTCTTCATCAGTGCCTCAAATATGTGGACACTAATAATGAAGTCAAGACGGTGGTCGCGGATAAGCAACCGTTTAAGGGGTTAGAGAACTATTTCACTGATTCCCTTCTATATGGTGCCGAATCCGATACTGAACTATCGGCCCAAGGAACGAACAACGGGGATGAAGCTGATACCGAAGCTGGGTTTGATTATGATGGTGGTTTTGTACTTAACGACATTGTACCCATTGTAATCAATCTTGACGATGATGAATCATCGGAAAGTAGTTGTAACTGGCAACTTGCCGAAGAGCTAGATATCAATAAATAAAGATTTAGAGTACTCGTCATGTCTTGATAATATCACTAAGGAACTGTATGGAAACCCTGAGTTGTATATGCCACTTCAATCATTTTGCATGACAAAAAAACAGGTACAGGATCCATTCGGAACGACGCTTGTCATTCCTGCAAAGACAGGGGTGAAAAGGAAGTCGTCTATGGTAAAGGAAGGGAATCTCCGCTACCAGACCACTTCTTGGATGAGGAAGACAATGATGATAAACCCGCCCCTCATCTATTTAGGTATAACACTAAAGCGCGCGATCTCATGGAGAAGTATGGATATGATTTCACGCTCGGAGAAGGTCTTTGCTTTGGTCGAGGTCCGCGAGTTCCACCTCGAATGGCCTATGTACCAAAAGGAAAACCCAACGATTATTATCGTCACAAAAGAGGCTTAGGCTATGTCTCCTCATCTGATGACGAATGTTGCTGGCAAGTTATTGATCAAATTACTAACAAAGCTAAAAATGGGTATTCTTCTGATTCTTCGGCTTGGGATTCCGACGCTAGTCTCGGAGAGACGTTCAAAAAGCTGATGTCGAACATGGCTACGGTTGATCCTGCGATGATAGAGGATGACGATCAAATGCTAACTTGGGAAGATCCTTGGGTTCATCACCTAAACATGCAGTACGGTGATAGGTTTGAACAAAGGGAACCTCCTACCAAAGATCAAGTGGTCCAAGTGAATATGGGTAATGAGGATAATCTGAAACCAATATTCATTAGCGATAGCCTCCCGCCAGAAGAGAAAGAAGAGTTAATCTCTCTTGTCAGGGAATATATTGATGTGTTCGCCTAGAATTATGAAGACATGCCAGGACTCGATCCGAATGTAGCAGTGCATCGTCTCAATATTAAGCCGGATGTCAAACCTATCAAACAACAACAAAGATGGTTTCGTCCGCAAATGATGGAGGCAATCGAGGCCGAAATTAAAAAGCTTATTGACTCGGGCTTCATTAGGGAAGAGCAACATCCCGAGTGGCTTGCTAATATTGTCCCGGTCCTTAAGAAGAACGGGAAAATTAGGGTTTGTATTGACTTTAGAGACCTCAACGCTGCCTGCCCAAAGGATGATTTTCCCCTTCCCATCACAGATGTCATCATCGACAATACGTGCGGGTTCGAGCGGATGTCTTTCATGGATGGGTTTTCTGGTTATAACCAAATAAAGATGCATCCAGATGTTGAAAAGCATACCGCGTTTAGAACACCCCTCGGTGTTTTCTGCTACACGGTTATGCCCTTCGGCTTAAAGAATGCAGGTGTTACATATCAGAGAGCCATGTCAAAGATCTTTCAGGAGCATCTCCGAAAGATTGTTGAATGCTACGTGGATGATCTGGTTGTAAAAAGCCGTGACAAGAACGACCACATTAAAGACTTGAAGACCATGTTCGATCTGATGCGGACCCATCAATTGAAAATGAATCCTACCAAGTCTTTCCTCGGAATGTCCAGTGGTAAATTCATTGGATTCGTCGTCACTACCAAAGGAATCCACATCGATCCTGATAAAGTAAAAGCAATCAATGAATTACAACCTCCGAGAAACCTTAAAGAGCTCAGAGGATTGCAAGGGCGGTTGGCTTATATCCGTCGGTTCATCTCGAACCTCTCAGGAAAATGTCAACCATTCTCCAAACTCACAAAGAAGGGCGTATCGTTCGTATAGGACGACGCTTGTCAAAAAGCGTTCGAGAGTATTAAAGAATATCTTTCAAAACCTCATGTACTCGTTGCACCGAAATCGGGCAAACCGTTCTTGATTTATGTCAAGGCGACGAGCCACTCATTAAGTGCACTGCTTGCACAAGATGACGATAACGGTCATGAACAGGCAGTCTATTATCTGAGTCGAACTTTGGTAGGTGCCGAATCTCGATATCCCTGTTCGCGGGAAAATTTGTTGCTTCTTTCATTGTTGATTCCATTGTCATCTTAAAATAACAACTTTTTGTGTTACAAAGAACCGGTCTTTTTATAAGATCCGGTTACAAGAAATCAAAGAAAACAAAAAAAGATTACAACTTTGTTTTCTTGTTTGTCGAACAAATCGTGAGCTCCTATTTTGCGGTCGCTCGCTTTGTGGGTTGTTTGCCTGCGCCGGGGTTGTTTACCGTGGACCACCGCGTGATCTGGATCCAAGCAGATCTACGACATATTACGGGTATTATCCCACCAAGGAGATAATAGCCGGGAGGGATCGTTTCACCAAGGAAACGACCGCTCGAATCTCGGGATCTAAGAACCAAGCTTAGATCCGGAGTGTACCTACGTAGATCTGAGATCTGGGATCCGGTTCCTCTCCAACACCTGCCTTATTTGACGTTGATGATCGCCGAGCACCGGATCTGGATGGACAAGCCCTTGAAGTTCCAAAGCTCCAATCTTTTTAAGTGTTTAGATCTGAATCCGGCAGAGCTTCGACTCCTCTTTTTCCAACCTCTGAACAAATGAACCTGAAGGCCTATTTATAGGCGCTCGAAACTGTGCCCCGTGCACAGAACTGGGCCTAGCCACCCATGGGTGGCTCGGCCTTGGCCGAGCCACCCTGGGGTGGCTCGGCTAAGGCCAAGTCCCCGGGTGTTTTGTCCGTTTCGTCGTTTCGTTGTTATCCAGCTCTGTATCGGATTTTTGGTTGACTTGATCTGGAATCGATTTGTTGACTTGATTCCATATATGGCAGTTAATCCGCTTCTGAGTTCGAGTCCGAAACCGATCTTGATTCGATCGTGGTTCATCCGAGTTCGCTCTTGTTTAGATGACTCGTTGACTCCTCGAACCGTTGGCTTCATTCCGCGTGCTAATGGATTGTTGGCGTGCGGTTCGTTAGCCTCGTTAGTCCGCTTCGTCGCATATCGCTTGGCTTCGGCGTTGTGGGCTAACAGCTTTGTTTGTATACGTCGCCCGATGGTCCGTTTGTTGAATCGGCGTTGTCGAGCTGTATTAAGGGACCTATAGGCAATTTTATACGCCTACAGATACCCCCTCTAAAGTATTTCAGCCTCGTTCTTTTATAGAAGAGTCTGGAATACTTTGGATGTGATTGTCCCAACCTTCAGTCGGTGTAGCGGGACTTTGGAATGGCTTCTGTTCTGGATTCCTTCAAATTCCTTCAGGCTATTCGGTGCTTTGTCGAACGCCTGTGAGGATTCCGGTGCTGCATTTATTGTCTGACCGTTGTCGGAATTTTGAACTTGAAGTCGATTTTTGATTTCTTGATTTTTAGCTCGAGTTGGTTGCTTCAACATAGAACTGATCATTGATTGACGGCGTCGTCCGGCGTTTGAGCTTCATTGCGACGCGTTGTTCGGCGTCCAGGCTTCATTGCGACGTATTGTTCGACGTCCGACACAGTTTATACTCGTACGTCTGCTGGAGTATACACAGTTTAAGCTCTTAAGGTATTGGAGCGTGGCGGATACTCGAGTCACGAGACCAA
>BQKN01039652.1:0-15778 GCA_022839385.1 Asparagus kiusianus | reverse complement strand
GGGGGTTGCAGCTCATGTATCGCCTTCACTTTATCAGGATCGATATGAATACCTTTTGTGGTGACGACGAATCCGAGAAATTTTCCGCTCGACATTCCGAGGAAGGATTTAGTCGGGTTCATCTTTAGCTGATGGCTCCTCATAAGATCGAACATCGTCTTCAGATCTTTAATGTGGTCGTTTTTATCACGGCTTTTAATGACCAGGTCATCAACGTAACACTCGACGGTCTTCCGAAGGTGTTCTTGAAAGATTTTCGTCATGGCTCGTTGGTATGTAGCACCGGCGTTTTTCAAACCGAACGGCATAACAGTATAACAAAAGACACCAAGGGGTGTTCTGAATGCTGTATGCTTTTCGTCGTCCGGATGTATCTTAATCTGATTATATCCTGAGAATCCATCCATAAATGACATTCTCTCAAACCCGCATGTATTGTCAATGATGACATCCGTAAGTGATAAGGGGAAGTCGTCTTTAGGGCATGCGGTATTCAGACCTCTGAAGTCAATGCAAATTCTGATTTTCCCATTCTTTTTGAGAACTGGAACAATATTGGCTAACCAATCAGTGTGTTGTTCTTCTCTGACAAAACCTGAATCAATTAATTTCTTAACTTCAGCTTCTATTACCTCCATAATTTGTGGATGAAACCGTCTTTGTTGTTGCTTGACAGGTTTAGCATCCGATTTTATATTAAGGCTGTGCATTGCTACATTAGGGTCGAGTCCCGACATATCTTCATAATTCCAAGCAAAAACGTCGATATACTCTCTAACGAGGGCGATTAGTTCCTCTTTTTCTTCTGATGGAAGATCACCGCTAATAAATATAGGTTTCGGATTAGCTTCGTCACCCATATTAACTTGGATTACTTTATCTTCAGTTGGAGGTTCTCTTTGCTCGAATCGATCGCCGTATTGGATATTCATGTAATGCATCCAAGGATCTTCCCAAATAGGCAACTGGTCATCTTTTTCGGTTGTGGAAGGATCAACTGTCGCCATATTCGACATCAAAGCTTTGAATCTCTCTCCAATGCTCACGTCAGAATCCCACATTGAAGTATCGGACGAATGCCCGCTCTCATTTTTTAGCTGACTAATGATCTGTTGGCAATATTCGTCATTCGATGACGAAGCATAACCTAGACCTCTTTTATGAGTGTAATAATTATCCGGTTTTCCTTTTGGTACATAGGTAGAACGGGGTGGAACCCTAACACCTTGACCAAAATAAAGACCCTCACCGAGCGAGAGGTTATATCCTTGCCTTCTCATGTAATCATTTGCTTGTGAACTATACCGAGAGAAATACCACCCAGGCTCTTCATCATCTGAGTTGTTGTCCAAGAAAAGATCAGGAGTTAGGGACGAATCCCCTTTTCCAAAGATTATTTTTTTCTCACCCCCTGTCTTTGCGGGTAGGATTACCGTTGTCCTAATTGGATTCGGAAGATATTTTATCGCCGTGCAAGACGAGCGAAGTGGCATGTGTAGACTGGGATCGTCATACAATTCTTGTATTACATTATTAAGACAAGGCGAATACTCTAAATCATTCTTTATTGTTTCATCGGCAAGTTGCCAGTTATAACTTTCGTCCGACGATTCATCACCGTCAAGATCGATTACAAGAGGTTCAATGTCATTCAGTACAAGACCTTCACTATAATCGAGCCCGGCTTCGGTATCAGCTTCTTCTCCGCTGTCCGTGCCATGGGCCGATGGTTCAGTATCGGACTAAGCACCATACAGAAGGGAGTCAGTAAAATAATTTTCTAACCCCTTGAATGGTTGCTTATCCGCGACCACCGTCTTGACCTCCTCATTAGTGTCGACATACTTCAAATACTGATGGAGGATAGAGGGAACTATAAGATTACCGTGGATCCATGGACGACCCAACAGTAAGTTATAGGAAGTCTCCGCATCGATCACATAGCAGGTGACTTCAGATTTCAAATCTCCGAGTTGACACTTCACCCGGATTTTTCCCAACGGTCTTGATCCACTAGTATTGAACCCGTAGATGACTGTTCCTGTGGAGGCTAACTTGCTGGCGGGAATTCCGAGGTGGTACATCAACCGAAGTGGCATGATACTAACAGCAGAACCCGGATCGACTTGAATCCGGTTGACAATGCTCGAACCGATATATCCAGTAAAATATAGCGGTCTATCATGCTTTGAATTCCTGAATTGCATATCTTCTTTTGTGAAAGCTATGCAAGGAAATTTGGTGGCTGCCAGATTGCAGTGCTGCACTGATGACTTTGGCTCTTCAGGAGTTGGCTTGATCTGAGTGAGGAATACCTCAGAATCAGCCAATGCTTCTTGTAAGGCTTTTCTGGTTTCTTTTGATAGGCGCAACAACTCGTACAGCGTGATCCTTGCTGGGATATTTGCTAACTGAGTCATGACGTCAAAGTGGTATGGAGCATTCGAGCTTTTCGGTTTGTCTCGTCCAATAGGTCGATTGAAACGAGGCTGCTTCGGAAGTTGAACCTCTTTGGGTTGAGGTTCCTTCTCTTTCTGCTTAACAACTTTCTGAGGTTTCTCGGTTGCTATGGGTGGGGTCGTAACCACCCCCAGTTCTGCAAGAGTTTTACCGTTTGGATTAGGAGCTTCAGGATACTGGTAATGGTATTCGTTTCCACCCCTTGTAGCGAAAACTTCCTGCTCTTCATTAGAAAGTGGTAAAGCTGTTATCTCCTCGTCGTCTTTTTCGGGAATCACTGAGGCTCCATAACAGGACTTCTCTTTTCCCTTACCTTTCGATTTCTTCTTCAATGTGGATGTCGTCCACTGTTCATCTTCAAGCAAATCCGGATGAACCCAAAGGATTTCGCCGTTAGGGGTCGTGTGTGACACTAGTCCTTTTTGGCGCTGTCCATGAGGGTCATCGTTGATGGTTTGCATCTTAACCTTTGACACTGGTTCGGCTTGAAACCAGGACAAAGGAACCGATCCAAAGCTAATGGAGACCGCGTTTGCGCCTACTTTCTTCTCTTTTGGCTTCAGTGTCACAATACCAACATCGATTAAGGTTTGTATTTTGTCTTTCAAGACATAACACGCCTTAGTGGGATGGTGGACCCTCCTGTGATATGCACAGTATTTTGGATCATTAGTCTTCTTCGCTTCTTCTTAGTTTGTGACCGGTGAAAGCTTGATCTTATTATTATCCAGCAGGTATTTGAAGATAACCAGAACTTCATCATCTTTGAATGAATATTCCTTTGGGAATCTAGGCTCACAGGTTTTAAACTGCTTCTGAGGCTGTTGATTCTGGTTTGGCGCCAACTGGAAGGATGACTGCTGCGGTTGTTGTTGTGGTGGCTGTTGTGACGTTTGATGTGCGTCAACAGTGGCTCCCGGCCCTCTTCCTCTGCCTCGAGGATTGAAGTTCTGTTTTTGATTTTGATTGTTAGCTGGTGGCTGACCCCTCTCTAAGTTCCTTCTCTTGAGAAACCGTTCAGCTTGCTCACCTCTAACCTTCAACTCTTTCCAGGTTTTAGAGGGTACAACTCCCATAACCTCTAATACATCAAAGGACAAGTTATTGTGACATGTCTGTAGGATGAATCCTTCGGTGAGTGGATCTTGACAATTCACCGCTTTGTTCCGGAACCGTTTGACAAAAACATCAACCGACTCCCCATTCTTCTGCTTTTCGTCCAACAACGTGCCAATGGAGACCTCCGTGTCGTCGTCGAAGAAATTGGTGAGGAACAATTCTTCCATATCTCCCCAGCTAGTGATGCTTCCGGGTTTCAGGCGTCGGTACCAATCGAAGGCAGGCCCGCGGAGGGTTCCTACGAATGACCGAACCATCAGGGCTTCATTTCCTGATATCGCGCCAAGATGTGATTTGAAATAAATCAAGTGCTGAGTTGGTGAACCCCTGCCATCAAAAGAAGTAAAGTTAATCAAATTAAATTTTGGGGGATAAGGAATCAAATCCCACTCCCTCGGGTACGGGTATGGAATGCCCGTCTTCTTCACTTCTTGGGTCGTCATCAGTGCGTTGACTTTGCTCTCAAGATCCTGCATTTTCTTATCTTCTTCCTCATCCTTCTTCAAGTAGACTTGAGGAGGTTGAGTGGCTGATTTTGATGGACCGCTTCCAGAATTATCTTTGTCGGGAGGAGGATCAGCGAAGATAGTCTCGTCCTCTTTACCATCGTCTACAGTTATACGCATAGGTATAACGTTACGTTGGCTAGACTCTGCCTTCTGACTAGATTCCGGTTGATGTTGCTGAGCTTGCAAATCCCGCATCTGCTGCATCGTTAACTCCATCTCCGTTTTGATCTCAGCTCTTATCTCCTCGCGTTGTTTGGCTAATGCTTCCTGAAGTATCTGAGCCAATTGATCTGGCGTGATGGCGAATGATTCTTTGGCTTGCCCAACACTAGATGTGGTGCTGTCTGAGGCAATGGCAGAACAAGTATCTGACAATTCTTCATCCGACAACAATCCTTCATGCATTCTTTTATAATCTCGACGCCGGTTGGCCCTTCGTTGCAACCGCGCCATTCTTTGAGAAAGACCCCGCTCAACTCTTCCTTCTGAAGAGAAATCAGGGTCAGGGTTGACTAAATGTTGTTTTCCTCTGCCGGTCATATTAATGGTGACCTCAGGGAATTCATCTTGCCGCACTGCAGGTTTCTTCTGGTTGAAACGTCTCACTTTAGATTTTGACGCTTCGGTCGAAAGTCTCTGAAATACGGAAACTCGTTTTGTTTTAGTTTGTGAACAACCGTATTCCGTCAACACCGCTTTAATAAGTCTCTCGCAAGCGCAATGAGACTCATCTCCTCGGACGATTCTCTTTCTCGAGTTACTGTTTTGATAGTACAGCTCATCACTACCGTGATTTGAGCAATCTATCTTTGGTTTGTGAACCTTGTTAACATGCACAGAACGACTAGTCGTCGTTTCTGGGCGATCCAAGGCTAAATTTTTAAACACACCCCCTTGCGGGTGTGGAGTCTTCATGGGTCCTAGACGGTCATGAACTGATATTCTCTCATTTTGGACCAGATTAATTCTGACAGGAGGGTGTTTACGACCCCCTGTATAGGAAACCACTAAGGGTTTATTTGCCGGACTTGGATTTTCTTTGACCAGTTTTTTGCCTCGATCGTCGATCGAGGGACCAAGGCGATCCGCCATGGTGATCTTGAACTTAGATAAATCTGGGCTAACCCAGGGCTTCACTGGTGATGCAGTAGACGGGCCCGGAACAGATGCTTGCGGCGCCTTCGGCATCCAAACCTTACGGTTCTTTGGTGGCTTTTCAGACACCAACTCCTCTTTGATTGCTTGTTTTTGTTGACGAAGAGCGCGGGCACGAGCGGCCTTCACCTTTCGCCTCTGTATCCGTTCCTTCAGGGTTGAACGGGCCCTTTTGACGAGGGTTCATTCCTTCGTCGTAAGCTTGGCAGAAATATGATCATTTTGCCTTTGAGGCAACTGAACCATCTTCTGGTTCCTCGACTTTAGGTCCGTATAATAATGGACCCCATCGGTCTGTTGCATGGCCTTAGCCAATTGTCGAGCACGGCGCTGGCGCTGTCTCTGACGAGCCCTCTTCGTCAGCACTGGTGAGCAATTCATCGACGACTCCTGAATGGGTGCGGAGTCTTTTGGAGTAGGGATATTGCAGATAGGGCCCTTAGCAGCTATCGGGCATGAACCTTCACCTGCAGCCTTCAGAGGCGTTGCAGACTTGGAAACTTTCTTAGAAGAAGAAATCCTCCTGCACTTACGCGGCGAGGAAGATTTTGAAGACGAGGATGACATGTACTCCTCGAATTTTGCTTGATCGAACTCGTATTCGATCTCCTCAGTGACAATGATCTTGATCGGTTGCGACACCACGGCCTCGGCAGCGAGGCCGCTGGCTCCCACTGTGGTCGCCAGTTTGTTTTCGTCAAAAGTTGTTTCCATTGTCGATTCCATTAAACTTCGATCGTTTACAGAAAATTACAATGAAAATAAGCAAAAATACAACTCTCGAGAAAATAACACAGAAATTGTTTATCAACTCCTGCTTTTGTGGGACTTTGCCTGTGCCGGGAGCGCGTTAGCTCGTGGACCACTGAATCAGGGTTTACTGATTCTAACTTCGTTTATCGAAGTGAGAATTTGAAACGAGGATCTTATCAAAGTAAGATGGTCGTTCTTCTTAAGATCAAGTCAAAGCTCGAACTCAAGGAATTACTAAAATCTCTGCTCTTTCTGCTCTGGAATGCTCTAACAAGTGCTCGATCCTCGTCAGAAGTGACCCTAGGGGGGTATTTATAGCCTCTGGGGTACATAACTGAAAAAACTCAATGAAAGACAGAATTAGTACGGCGAGACAGTGTTTACTATCTCGCTGGCCGAGACAGTGTTTGCTGTCTCGCCCAGCGAGACAGTAAATTTGCTGTCTCGCCCAGCGAGACAGTAAATACTATCTCGAAAAACGAATATTCTTAGTAGTTTCTCGCTGTAACTGCCTTCCCACGTTTCAAACTCCGTTATTTTGGCAGTTATTCACGTGATTTTCGCCCACGATGTTTCTCATGTCCTTTGGCAGTTAATGGACACGTGTATGGTGGTTTACAAGGCGGTTCTTGACCATTTCAACACTGTCTCGCTGGCGAGACAGCAAAGTCTGTCTCGCTGGCAAGACAGCAAAGTCTGTCTCGCTAGCGAGACAGTGAACACTGTCTCGCTGGCGAGACAGTTCATATTTGTTAGTTTTGAGTGATTTTCTCTATGTTTGGATATCTATTAGCATTTTTTGACGCCTACACATAGTCAAAGTCTAAAATGGAATAAAAAGATCTGGAGATCTCAACATGCCTCAAAGTACATAATGTCTGATACAGGAAATAAGGCACACAGCCTTTACAATTCTAGAACATAAACCTCTCTAGTCTAAAATGCCTCAAATGGAGTCCAAAATAAAATACGTCTAATAAGAGGATAAATAGACATTAGCAAGGGTCGTCCTCAACCTGCGACTCTCCGGGCTCCTGGCTCATTACCTGAAAGGGGGAGGGACAATGAGCGTCAAAGCGCTAGCGAGCTACATCACAACTAACCCTAAGGGATAGGGCTCGTTGTATAAGAAAATACAATTAATACATAATAATATAAATCGTTTACACAAACATTAATGAGTTTTAGTACTTAGGGAAATACAACACGAGCATAGGTACGTCGAGCGAAATAATCCAAACAAGGAAACCCTCATGTATATACCTTATATCTGAAATTATAGATCCCTAAATACCAAACCCAAAATTGGTCACAAGAACAAATAAGGAAAAGAATACATACCCATCTCTACCGATGAAATGGAAATAAAACGAAGCTACAATAGGTGTCATGATCAACCTAGGTAGCTATCATGCCCCGGCCAAAAACAATAGGTCGTGTACCCAACTTGGTTAAATAACATGCTCAAGGTTTAGCGAAAGTCTAAAACATGATTGAAATGGATTATAGTCCAACACGAGGACTCTAATGGATTATAGTCCAACACGAGGACTTAACATGGATTATAGTCCAACACGAGGACTGTGTTTATGAACCATGGAATACTAGTAGTAAAGGTATACATGTTCTACTCTTGTACATGCCTCGCTGTACGAATCTAAGTTTGTGTCAGAAAAATCATCTCATATGTGTAGATAAAATCATAAATACTGTAATTTAATACCCTGTAAACAAGGCAACATTCTCATGTTCAGCAAAAGCTCTACAAGATCCTCGATCATATATGAACACTGTTTGAAAGTATAAGCACAGTAGGTGATCAAGCAGAAATACAAACAAATAGGAAAAACCCCGATGGGTCGACTCATGATCAGCTACGAGGTGACTCAGCAGACACTTATGAATAGCAGGAATTAACTCTGTGAGTCGACTCATGACAGTCATGGGTCGACTCAACCTGATGAGTCGACTCATGATGAGATATGAGTCGACTCACGAGCTGCAAACTGGATATTTTACAATGGCAGCTCAACCATCTCGTTCCATACTCCCTCTATACTGATCTCTACCTCCATAACTATCAATTCTAGACTACGAGGCAGAGATAAATTCATATATAGTATGAGCAATGAACATTAGCATGCTAGACCTAACTTTTAACTCCTAAACATGAGTGAAAACATTTAATCAAAATGAAAACTCATATTTTGTTATTCTTAAAAAAAATTTCCAGATCTGGGTTTTCTTCAAAAACATCATTGGTGAGGATTTAAAATCTGAAACACATGATTTCTAGCATTCACCCTAATAAGAACATTGATTTATACTTGAAAATAAGTCTTAGGCTCAATAAAACTCAAGAAAAACATTTATAAACTGTTAAAAGCATGGGAAAAGGATTGGGCGAGATGTTACTCGCCTCAGAAGTGATGATGAACAGTCCCCTTCGCTGTAATCCACAAAAAGCCGCTGGAAATCCCCAAAAATCGCCTAAGAATACCCAAAAACGAGCTAGGGTTTAGAGGGGAAGAGGAGGCAAGGGTTTCTCTAGGGTTTGCTGATAAAAAAGAGTGTTTTCGGGTGGAGGGAAATATATATGAGTAGATAAAACCCGACCCAAAACCCAACAGAACTGAACTGAGAAAAGCCAAAAATCCACGATGAGTCGACTCATGGTATATTATGGGTCGACTCATGGGTCATGGGTCAACTCATAATTTATGAGTCGACTCAGCAGAAACTAAATGGTAACAGGACTCGATTTCGTGAGTCGACTCGTGACAGTCATAGGTCGACTCAACATGATGAGTCGACTCATGACATATCATGGGTCGACTCATGGACTAAAAACTGTATTTCTTCGATTTCTGTTGCACACGATGCAAATTTGCAACTCACCCTCATACCTGAGGCATATCCACATCCTCATAAGCTCAAAATACTAGTTTTCATGTACAACCACGCTATGAAGATATTTTATCATATATTAAATATTGTGTTTCACTTATATTCACATGTATGAATTATCAAAATCAACGGGGTCTTACAGATGGTCTCTTCTAAGTTTTGAGCATTCAATGCGTCCTGCACGTCACTCATCCACAACCCAAAGTTGATTTTACCATCACACTTAACAACACTAATCTTCGTATTCTGAAGTGCAACCTGAACTGTACTTGTCATCGTCTTGTTGCTTTCACCAACTTCTTCTCCCATTGCAAACTAACTCTAAATTGTAGAGAAAAGATTCAAAATTTGATAGAATTGAGAAATTACCCAATTAAACCCTAGATAGGGTTCTAACACGATCTCCTAGTTACACAAGGAAAGCAAGATCTCCAATGACAACTCCGCAATGCTATATCCACTGAAGCTTAGATCTTCAATATCCAAGCTTCCAACAACGAATCTACCTCTACCCAAAACAAAACCCTGGATCTGAAACCTAGCTCTGATATCAAATATTGCGCGGCGGTGGAAGTGTGCGCACGAACCAACACGAGTGTAATTTACAAAATAACGACATAAATCACACAAACACAGATATTTACGTGGTTCGGCAATTGCTTACGTCCACGGGGAGAAGATGGCGAGATTTTACTATATGAAGGAGAAATACAACAGGTTACAACTCTCACAAACTCTCAAAATTAACCCTAACCAAAGAACTCAACTCCCTCACAATATCTCCCTCTCAAAGTACTCAAACAATTCCAAATTCTCTGATCTAGAAACCCTAAAACGTGTGTTTCTATTTATATCAAAACTCAATCCAAAACAGCATGGGAAACAACTTTCAGCTTGTATCCGCTTCCGATCGACCGAACGGGTGCCACCGGTCGACCAGCCAGAAGCTGGTTTTTCCGTCCTGTAATTCAGCAACTCATCGATCGATCGGTCCCTTTTGGTCGGTCGATCGACCCGCAAATTTCCTGTATGTGCTGATTTTTCACGTTTTTCTTAATTCTTTCGCCATTTTCTACAAGTATATCTTTCTAAAGATACTGAAACACTATTCTTCTTGCTATAAATAAGAGCCTGTACTCTGGAAAAAATGGCTAGAGTCAAAATGCTCATCATTATTGCTCTAAAATTGATCAATTGAATTTTACCCTCCGGTAAATTTGATCTTTCTATTTCCAAGTTCGAAGGTTCTCATTTTACAGATGCTAATCCATTGTTTCTTAATAACATTAAATAAGAAGAAAGAATCAATAAAAGTCATGCTTCAATCATTTATTTCCCTTTTAAGTACAAGACCATATGCATCAAAAACAAAAAATTTAAATTAAATCACTGGATAAATCAAGGAGAAACCATATCAATACTAAATATATGTGAAGAAAGTAAATAGTAATAAAAATCATGAATGTCAATTGAAAACCTAACATCTTCTCTACAGTTATAACAATATTTTCTTTCAGTTTACTAAAACAATAAATCACCTTAACTACTAAAATGCAGTATTGAAAACCACAATTTTACAGTCAATAAACCACAGTATTGAAAATCACATGCAGTTTTACAATTATGCATATGAATTTTCCAATGTGCAGTATTGAAAACCATAGTTTTTACACTCAAGAAACCAAGCTTAACTCATCATCTTTTCTAGATTAAACGTGTGCTAAGTTTTTCTTAGCTTCCTTCTTCTTAGGGACAACACCTGCAACACTTACTCGAAACATATTACTCATTCTCACACTAAGCACATTCTCAATATATGAAGCTCAATCTCATCCTGCGTCTTTGACTCAGACCCGGATTGTTAGAAGTCTTAGTGATATTTGCTACCATGTCATTCATCTTTGTCTGCAAAATTAAAAAAATGCAAGATCTTCACATATTGCTTTGATAATATACCAATAATTCAATCACTTATTAATGGAAACATGAACTGGTTTTTGAAAAACAAAGCTCCATGCATTCGGTGACCATACAAGTCAAAGTCCCTCCTGTTAGGATATGTGAAGCCTAACTATCAGGCATGCCCTATACTTCAGAAGAGAGGAGGAACAAAGTTGGAACAGGAGGAACATGATCGATGACGAAGAAGTTCAAGCAAAACGACGAAGAGGGGATTTGGCAGTATCGCGGTCGACCGGCAATGGCACGGCGGTCGACCGGCTACGTGCACAGCTGGGTGCACAGGCTGGAAGAGCATCGCGGTCGACCGCCTGTGGTGCTGCGGTCGACCGCTCAAAGTCCAGAGAGCTATCCTGAGTTTTGCCTTCGTCGCGGTCGACCGAGCATGTCGCTGCGGTCGACCGGCAAAAGTCCAGAGAGCCAGGCAGATTGCAGACAGCATCGCGGTCGACCGCACGTGGCGCTGCGGTCGACCGCCCAAAGTCCAGAGACTTCGATGCGGATTAGGATTCGTCGCGGTCGACCGCACGTGGTGCTGCGGTCGACCGGAGTCGGGTTTTGGCCCAGATTCGGAATTTAACCTGTTTTGTTCTGTTTCCTTTTTTACTTGTTAAACCCTTAAGTCTATAAAAGGGTTGGTTAGGGCATGATGTATTAAGATGAAAAATAGTGGATTTTTTCTCCTGCGGCGGCCGTGGACGTAGTTTCTCACATTGAGAAGCGAACCACGTAAATCTTGTGTGTTTGAGATTGTTTGTTATTCTCTCTTCTCTCCTAAATCTCTATTTCCAAATCGCATCAGGAGGGTTGTGCATCCCCAACAAGTGGTATCAGAGCGACCAGGTTCGGCGCGAGCGATTTGAGGTCTGAGACAATGGGATCTGAGAAGGAAACATCCAAGATTGAGAAGTTTGATGGAACAAACTTCGGGTTCTGGAAGATGCAGATGGAAGACTACCTCTATCAGAAGGATTTATACCTACCATTGGGAGAGAAGCTGGCGGATATGAAAGATACAGATTGGAAGCTATTGGATCGAAAGGCCCTTGGAGCGATCAGGTTGACCTTGTCTAAATCAGTAGCGTTCAACATCAAGAATCAGAATACGACGGCGGATCTCATGGCGGCATTGTCCAGTATGTATGAGCAGCCCTCTGCGGCGAATAAGGTACATCTCATTAAAAAGTTGTTTAATTTGAGGATGTCCGAGAGCCAGAAATTCAAGGAACACCTGAACGAGTTTAACGAGATCACGGATCAACTAAACTCGGTCAATATTCAGTTTGACGATGAAATCCAAGCCCTTTTGATACTTGGTCAATTACCCGACAGTTGGAAGGGTACCGTTATATCGATTAGCGGATCATGTGGCAAATCCAAACTGAAGTTTTCAGAGGTGGTGGACATGATTATGACTGAGGAGATTAGAAGGCAAGAGGAAGGGATTTCTAATTCAGGGTCGGCGTTGAATCTTGAGGGCAGAGGAAGAAACAGAAATAGAAATAGAGGGAATAGTCGTGGAAGACCTAACTCGAGGAACGGGAGGTCAAAGTCCAGGAACCGCAAGGGCAAGAAGGAGATCGATTGCTGGAATTGTGGCAAGTTTGGCCACTATGAAAATCAGTGCCGAGAACCCAAGAAAGACAAGGAGAACAAGACTGAAGCGAACGTGGCCTCAGGGGAATCAGATGATGCCCTAATCTGTTCGTTGGAGAGCAAGACTGAATCGTGGGTGCTGGATTCAGGAGCTTCGTTTCATGCTACCTCAAATAGAGATTTATTTGAGAACTATGTTTCAGGAAACCTAGGTAAAGTCTATCTTGGTGACGATCAGCCCTGTGATATCGTTGGCAAAGGAGTCGTGCAAATCAAGCTCAATGGGTCTACATGGAAGCTGAGCGATGTGAGACATGTTCCTAGCTTGAGGAAAAATCTGATTTCCATAGGACAATTGGCGAAAGAGGGATACGTATCAACCTTTGCATGTGATACATGGAAGGTTACAAAGAGATCCATGGTTGTTGCTCGTGGTACGAAGACGGGATCTCTCTACATGACGATAGATGCACGAGGTTCCATTGCAGTGGCTGAAGGCAGTGAAGACCCAAATTTGTGGCACCAGAGGCTAGGTCACATGAGTAGCAAAGGCCTAAAGGTTATGCAATCGAACGGGAAGTTACCAGGACTGAGATCGGCTGAAGTTGACTTATGTGAAAGCTGCATTCTTGGGAAACAAAAGAGGATAAGCTTCAAGAGGGTTGGCAGAACCCCTAAAGAAGAGAAGCTTGAGTTAGTTCACACAGATGTGTGGGGCCCAGCATCAGTTCCATCTACCGGCGGAAGGCTATATTTTGTGACTTTCATAGATGATCACTCGAGGAAGACTTGGGTCTATTTCATGAAACACAAATCAGAAGTGTTTGAAGTCTTCAAGCGATGGAAGGCTATGGTTGAGAACGAGACCGGTTTGAAGATCAAGAAGCTTCATTCTGACAACGGCGGTGAGTATGAAGACTCAGAGTTTAAGAAGTTCTGTTATGACAGCGGCATTAGATTAGAGAGGACAGTGCCAGGTACACCCCAGCAGAATGGCGTAGCAGAACGCATGAACAGAACCTTGACTGAGAGAGCCAGAAGTATGCGGTTACAAGCAGGTTTTCCGAAGCAATTCTGGGCAGAAGCAGTCAACACCGCTGCCTACTTGATCAACCGGGGACCATCAGTGCCTTTGGAGCACAAAATACCTGAAGAAGTGTGGAGTGGAAAGCAGGTAAACCTTTCTCATCTGAGAGTATTTGGATGTGTTTCATATGTACATTTGAGTGATCATGTTAGAAGCAAACTCGATCCTAAGTCCTTAAAATGTTTTTTTGTTGGCTATGGCGGCGATGAGTTTGGCTACAAGTTCTGGGATGAGCAGAACAAGAAAATCATCAGAAGCAGGGATGTGGTCTTTAACGAATCAGTTCTCTACAAAGACCGTGATGCAGTTCAGCCCACTAGCTCAATGCAGAGTGATCCCACATTTTTCGAGCCAGATGATGCCTCAGGTGGAGGCAATCCCGAAGCTAGTTCTGATGAAGAAGAAGAGATGATGGATGAGACCACTTCAGAGGAGGCAGATGAAGATGGAGGGCCTGTTTCGCCCGTTAGAGAGTTGAGGCGGTCAGCTAGAGTCCCCAAGCCCAATCCTAAGTATCCATCACTACAGCCAAGGGCTCATCTCAATTACCTACTTTTGAGTGACGGTGGAGAGCCAGAAAGTTATGATGAAGCCCTTCAAGTGGATGATGCGAGCAAGTGGGAGCTCGCCATGAAAGATGAAATAAAATCCTTGGACACCAACAAGACATGGGAACTTGCGAAGTTACCAACGGGGAAAAAGGCCTTGAGCAATAAGTGGGTGTACAGAATCAAAGAGGAACATGATGGTTCCAAGAGATACAAGGCCAGATTGGTGGTTAAAGGATTTCAGCAGAGAGAAGGAGTTGATTACACAGAGATCTTCTCTCCAGTAGTCAAACTAACTACTATCAGAACAGTCCTGAGTATTGTTGCAGCTAAAGATCTACATCTCGAGCAGCTAGATGTAAAGACAGCTTTCCTCCACGGTGATCTAGAGGAAGAGATATATATGCAGCAGCCAGAGGGGTTTACTCAGAAGGGAAAAGAGAAGATGGTATGCAGATTGAAGAAGAGCTTGTACGGCCTAAAACAAGCTCCAAGGCAATGGTACAAAAAGTTCGACGGATTCATGCACAGGAACGGCTATTCCAGGTGCAATGCTGATCATTGCTGTTTTGTCAAAGAGTTTGACAAGAGTTACATCATCCTGCTTCTATATGTCGACGACATGCTTGTGGCCGGTTCAGATATGAGAGAGATCAAGAAGCTGAAGAAGCAGTTGTCGAGTGAGTTTGACATGAAGGACCTAGGCGCAGCGAAGCAGATATTGGGAATGAAGATCAGCAGAGACAAACTCTTAGGCACACTACGTCTATCTCAGGCCGAGTATATTAGGCGAGTGCTTGAGAGATTCGGGATGAGTGGTGCTAAGGCCGTTAGCACACCGTTAGCTAGTCATTTCAGATTGACTAAGGAGCAGTGCCCCGAGACTGATGAAGAGAAAGATTACATGGCTAAGGTTCCATATGCTTCAGCCATTGGAAGCCTTATGTACGCCATGGTATGCACGAGACCTGACATTGCCCATGCAGTGGGAGCTGTGAGCAGATTTATGTCAGATCCGGGAGAGCAGCACTGGGAGGCAGTAAAGTGGATTCTGAGATACCTGCGAGGTACTGTAGAAGATTGCTTATGCTTCAGGAGAGGCAAGTTAGTCCTGCAGGGTTTTGTTGATGCAGACTATGCTGGTGAGGTAGACCAGAGAAGGAGCACTACAGGATACGTATTCACTTTGGGCTCTACAGCTATTAGTTGGATTTCTCAGCTGCAGAAGATCGTTGCTTTATCAACGACAGAGGCTGAATATGTTGCTGTGACAGAGGCAAGCAAGGAGATGATATGGTTGCAGGGTTTCTTGGAGGAGCTGGGACAGAAAAGTGAGAAGAGTGTCTTACATTGTGATAGCCAGAGCGCAATTCATTTGGCAAAGAATCCCGCTTTTCATGCAAGGACCAAACACATACAGGTCCGCTACCACTTCATAAGATCAGCGTTGGACGAGGACATGTTGGAACTTGTGAAGATTCAAGGAAGCAAGAACCCAGCCGATATGCTTACCAAGGTTGTCACCACAGAGAAACTGAAGTTGTGTTCAACTTCAGTTGGCCTCAGCACTTGATGATAGGAGGCCGTCGCCGCAGAGAGAGCTGAAAGAGCTTGATAGTTAGTCTCCAAGTGGGAGATTGTTAGGATATGTGAAGCCTAACTATCAGGCATGCCCTATACTTCAG
>BQKN01039638.1:0-21953 GCA_022839385.1 Asparagus kiusianus | reverse complement strand
GACGGAGGGTGAGGGTTCGTGGTCGGGCCGACGAGGTGGAGGCGGCGGAGATTGGGGTCGAGGAGAGAGAAGAAGGGGTGGCGGCTGAGTGAAAACGAAGAAGAGAGAGAAATAAAACAAGATTTATATATATATATATGTATTAGTTAGGGTTTGGGTTGGGTATTTAAAACAAAAATAATTATAATAAATAATTTCGAGTACTTAAAAATTAAACTAATTACATAATAATTATCTACAAATAAAAACGTACATGTTGAGCTAATACAATAGTTGATACGGAATAGTCGAAATATTCACATATTGTATAATTAAACAAGAATAATTAATAATAAAAATATATTTACTTACATTTAAAATCAAATAATTATGGGATAAATATCTACAAAGTAAAACGTACAAGTTATACTAATACGATAGATAATATGTAACAGTAGAAATAATACAGCAAATTATACAAATAATACGTATTTAATAATACAACGTATTATAGGAAAATATACGTAATAATAAAAATAATACAACGTATTATTCAAAATAACATGTAACAGCATCGATAACGCAACAGATAAATTCTATAAATTTTCATCGCATAAAATTAATTTATAAATATTAATATCATTTAAATAAATATAAAACTTAGACTTTAAATCATAGAAAATTATAGAAATTCAAGAAAAATACAAATACTCTTTTAAAAATCATAATTAAATATTTTAAAATACTAAAAAAATATTTTAACTAGTATCAAAATTCATGGTCCTTACACCTACTGTCAAGTATCCAAGTAGGTGGTTTAGAATCCTTACCAGAAAGCTTATTGGAGTTACCGCCAGAGCGATCCAACATGCTTAATAGTTTTTGAAACTGCTCCGTTGACAAAACTTGAGTGCCGACGCTGCTACCTTCTTTGGTTATTCCTCCTGCTACCACAGCATAAGCCTGACCTCGTCCTCTGAACTTGTCAACGTGCTCAGGTCCTCTTCTGCCCTTGTACCAAGCTAGGTAGCCTTTGAGCTCGAAGCAACCCGCGATGTCGTTCCCCAACTTGTGACAATGTGAATATTTCTTCTCCACATCGCTTCGTTGTTTTACCCAAGATTGTCCAGCTCCTCTTCCCTTAGACGCTGAGTTAATCGCCATCACCATCACTTCTGGGCATTCCTCTTGTCCTCGTACAATCAATCGATGTCTTTCTTCTTTATTGATCATAGCATAAGCTTTATTGAGGAAAAGGTTCTATGTTGAGTATTTGAGATCGCACCGTACCAAAAATGGCATTGTCGAGTCCCGTGAGAAATTGATGTAGTTTCTCTACTTCGCGCTCACGAAGGAAGTCATGTGCTGCTCCACAAGTACAACTCGACACTTTCGAATAGCTACAGGGTTCATCCCACATGCTCTTTAATTGTGTGTAGTATGCCATCACGATCATCCCATTTTGCCTAGTCGAGACAATCTGTCCTTTCAACTCGTGGATTTGAGGTGCATTCCCAATTGAAAAACGATCACGTAGATCTTCCCAAATAGCTTTAGTTGTCTCCTCGTAGGCTATGCTTGGCTGAATGGATTTCTCGATAGAGTTGAAAATCCAAGAAATCAGCATCGAGTTGTAAGAGGAACAACTACTCGCCTCCGTTGTATCTGGTGTCGGCTTCTCCAGTGTGCCATTGATAAAACCCAATTTGTTCTTCGCTCTAAGTACGTTCGTCATTGCCTTCTCTCACATATCGTAGTTTTCTCCATTTAGAATGCACGTGGTGATCACCGCTCCCGGGTTATCTGAAAGACGCAAAAAAATGGAGAAGACATATCCAATGCTTTTTTGTTGGCTGCGTTTCTCTCCGTCATGATTTTGGCAAAGAAAAAAAATGGTGTATGATGGCGATGCAGTTGGGTTTGAGGAGAAGGAAGGGCGGCAGCTATGGGTAGGGTAAATGACTTCTCTCAAAAGTCACTAACCCGCTTTGATACCAAATAAAAATAGAAAAGAAATTTTCTACTTTACTGAAAGTCTGAGGATTACAACTTATACTTCCTAATAACAAGATAACAACTTATCTTAACTGCATGTAACTCCTATCTATAAATAATCAACTAACTAAAGTATCACTAACTGATAATATCGTATCATCAACAAAGAGAGAATTACTGTGCATTAAATGCAACCTAGCTAGGTCATGAAATGGGCATGATATTATTAGCCGCAGACATGGTAATCTCTTCAATGCTCAAAGCCCCACTTAAACACGTGAGCTGCTTCTTCAAAGCCCAAATCGAGCGTACAATATTAGCAACGGCAAGGAATTTTTTGAACAGATTGTTTCAAAAAGAGGTTGCTGTGAGAATGAGCCACATTTACATTGAGGGTGTTGTTTGGCAATCTTTTAAAATTGGGTCAGGTTAAAACCATACCTAATTTTAAAAGATCTTTTGTTTGGCAATCTTTTAAAATTAGGTCAGGTTGAAATAACCGGACCCAAATTTAAAAGATCTTTTGTTTGGCAAATAAAACCTGACCGTATTTTTATTGGTCAAAATATGACCTTTAAACAAGAAAATTGGTTTAGCATAAAACTAAGTCAGGAACGATCCTAACCCAGTTTCGTGCATCTTACCAAATACGCCCTGCGTTTCTTATAAGATTCCAGAAACAAATTTAACCCGACAAGACACTGTCACCAATTTTGACATCAAAATTTCCAACACTGGATAGATTTTTTTTATTTTTATTTTTCTTTTAAAACATTGGATAGCATTATGGGTCATGTAGCTTAAGACGACAATAGTAGAAAATAGGCATCATCTATGACATATGGATATAGTTACGACCGTCGATTCATTCTAGAAAGTCCCTACGGCTTGATGGCAGCCTGAGGACACATTTATTGTTGGAGAATTACGAGCAGGCCCGGCCCAAGAGGGGGTAGGGGGGGGCGACCGCACAGGGCCCCATTTCAAAGGGGGCCCCAAATTTTTAAAAATGCCCATAGTATATTTCTTAATTCTTTCCAATAAGTCTTTTGTTTGTTTAAAAAAGGGCCTAATAATCTAATATTAGCCCACTAATACTAGCCCACTAATAATCTAATAATCTATTATTGGTGATTTTGCATCAAAAAATGCACGAAAACATCGTTTTTTGTAATTTTTGTATTTTTATGTATTATTTCTTTTGTAAAATAAATATAATTCAATAAATTTATAGTTCAACATTTATATAGAAGAGGGCCTCATTTTATCATTTCGCACAGGGCCTCAAAAAAGCTTGGGCCGGCCCTAAACGAACCTCGCGTTCGTTCTCAAGTTGAACCATGTGTTCATCTTCAGTCGAACCTCGCGTTCATTTTTCAAACGAACCTCGCGTTCGTTCTCAAGTTGAACCTTGTGTTCATTTTCAGTCGAACCTCACGTTCATTTTTCAAACGAACCTCGCGTTCGTTCTCAAGTTGATCATCACGTTCATTTTTAGACGAACCTCGCGTTCGTGCTTAGGTGAGTCTCATACTCAATACAGACGAACCTCGCGTTCGAAGTCAAGCGAACTTCGTGTTCACTATGATTAAGCCTCGGCTTCTCATATTAAATTATGAGTCCACTTTGTCATACTTAATTTATTTAATTAAGTTATGAGCCCTATTTAAGCTATGGAAATTTAAATTAATTTTAATTTGGTTTTTTTAATTAATTATTTAATTCAAATATTATGACACTAAGGTATTAAGGTTGTCTCTCACTCCAATTGATTAATTGAAACAAGAAGTTGCCAAAGTAACCTCTCTTGTGTAGATTGTTCATGAGGAATGTGAGATGTTTGTCTGTATGCTTTCATGTAAATATTTAATCGGCCCAAAGGAAGGTTAATATTTATTTAGACTGTATACACATCTGCGATGATAAGCGTGTGACAATTATAAGGTTTACATATGAATAATGAATCGATCCAAAGATAGTTTCATTATTTGACATGAGTTATTGTCAATATTTGATCATTACAACAAGGTATCACTTACAAGTTAATGTTACTATCCAAAGACTTGATATTAATGTTGTGCCAGATATCTTGGATGGGATTCGTCATTATTTGAATTTTATTGATTACTAATTATGGTTATTGATGTAAGCATTTTTGTTTTATTTCAGCTAATACATCTGTTGCAACAATTTCTGCTAACATCAATTCAATTCTCATGCTAAATGAGACAAACTTCAAGGTTTGGAAAGAGAACATATTAATTGTTCTTGACTGCATGGATCTAGACCTTGCATTAAGAATTGAACAACCCCAACCTCTTAATGCGGATAGCACTCCTGATGCAAAGAAAGAGTATGAGAAGTGGGAGCATTTAAATCGCATGAGTCTTATGATCATTAAGCGCGGCGTTCCGGAAGCCTTCAGGGGCATAGAATCCGAAGGGATTACTAAGGATAAAGATTTCATTGCCGAAATTGAGAAGCGTTTTGCAAAAAATGATAAGGTAGAAACAAGCACGCTTTTAGCTCGCTTGATTTCAATGAATTATAAGGGCAAAGGAAATATCAGGGAGTACATTATGGAAATGTCTCATATTGCTTCAAAGCTTAAGGTACTTAAACTCGATCTTTGTGATGAGTTATTGGTGCATCTGGTTTTGTTGTCTTTCCTGCATAATTCAATCAGTTTAAGGTCAGTTATAACTGTCAAAAGGAGAAATGGACTCTAAATGAGCTCATTTCATACTGTGTGCAAGAAGAAGACAGGTTGAAGCAAGATAAGACTAAATGTGCTCATTTGGCCTATGCCTCTAAGGATAAGGGCAAGAAAAGAAAGAATGATAATGAAGCTGCTAAGGGTCCAGTTCAGAAGAAACAACATAAGGATAATCAGGGTTGCTTCTTCTGTAATAAGCCTAGGCACGTAAAGAAGGATTGTACAAAATATCACGCCTGGCGTGCTAATAAGGGTATGTTCCTTACTTTGGTCTGTTCTGATGTTAATTTAGCTTCAGTACCTAGAAACACTTGGTGGTTAGATTCTGGTACTACTACTCACATAAGTGTTTCTATGCAGGGTTGCCTGAGCTACCGAAAGCCAAGTGATGTTGAAAGACACATCTTTGTGGGCGACGGACAATCGGTAGATGTGGAAGCAATTGGGCACTTTAGGTTGTTGTTAGGAACTGGTTCTTATTTGGATTTGAAAGATACTTTTGTAGTACCGTCTTTTAGACGAAATTTGATTTCAGTTTCTGTATTGGAAAAATCAGGTTATTCTTGTTCATTTGGAAACAATTAATTCAGTTTATCTTTTAATTCAAATATTGTGGGAACTGGTTACTTGAGTACTTATGACAACCTATATTTGCTTGATACAATTGCTTCTTATAATGAAACTTTGCATGTGGAATTACGTGGTACTAAGCGTAAATTAAATAAGGAAAATTCGGCAACATTATGGCATAAGCGCTTGGGTCATATCTCAAAAGGTAGAGTTGAGCGTCTTGTGTCTGATGACATTTTGGATTCCCTTGATTTCTCGAACTTCGACGTATGTGTTGAATGTATTAAGGGAAAACAGACCAAAGTTAAGAGATTAGGTACCAACAGATCTTCGGATGTCTTAGAATTAATACATACGGATATTTATGGGCCATTCCCTACGGCATCCTGGAATGGTCAATAATATTTTATATCATTCATAGACGATTACTCACGTTATGGGTACCTATATCTCATTCATGAAAAATCTGAGTCTCTGGACATGTTCAAAGCCTATAAAGCTGAAGTTGAGAATCAACTCAACCGAAGAATTAAAACTGTTAGATTTGATCATGGTGGTGAATACTATGGCAGATATGATGGTTCAGGTGAACAACGTCCAGGACCATTTGCTAGATACCTAGAGGAATGCGGTATCGTCCCACAGTATACAATGCCGGGTTCACCTAGCATGAATGGTGTAGCTGAAAGACGAAACAGGACTCTTAAGGATATGGTAAGAAGTATGATTGCTCGTTCTTCCTTACCAGAGTCACTCTGGGGAGAAGCACTTAAGACAGCAGCTTACATTCTGAATAGAGTACCAAGTAAAGCAGTTGCTAAAACACCTTATGAGCTTTGGACTGGTCGAAAGCCCAGTTTAAAACACTTACATATTTGGGGATGTCCAGCTGAGGCAAGGCCTTATAGGCCAAATAAAAAGAAATTGGACTCCAAAACAGTTAGCAGCTACTTTATTGGGTACTCTGAACGCTCTAGGGGCTATAAGTTTTATGATCCCACACTCAGGAATATTTTTAAGACGGGTACAGTAACATTCTTTAAGGATGTTGAGTTTGGGGCGAGAAATAAGGTCAGAGACATTATTTTTGAGGAGGAATTGGCTTCAGATCCAATCCATACAGTTACTTTTGACAATATTCAGGTTCCTATACCTGTTGTTGCTCAAGAAGTAAATCCGAAACCTCAAGATGATAATGTTGAACAACTCCATATTCCAGAAGAACAAACTCAACAACCTCAAGAACCAGTGCCTTTACGGAGATCCACGAGAGAAAGGAGAAATGCTATTCCGGATGATTATATTGTATTTCTCCAAGAACATGAGGTGAGGAAAGTAATGAAATGTTGGAAGATGATCCAATCAACTTCTCTCAGGCCATGAAAAGTTCTAACTCTCAACAGTGGATTGATGCCATGAATGAAGAGTACAAGTCTATGCAAGACAATAAGGTTTGGGAACTTGTCCCATTGTTAGAAGGTGCAAAACCAATTGGTTGTAAATGGATATTTAAAACCAAGCGGGATACAAATGGTAATGTGGAGAGGTATAAGGCACGTCTTGTAGCTAAAGGCTTTACTCAAAAGGAAGGCATTGATTATACAGAGACTTTCTCTCCGGTTTTATCGAAAGACTCATTCAGAACAATCATGGCACTTGTTGCTCATTATGATCTTGAGTTACATCAGATGGATGTTAAGACTGCATTTCTCAATGGAGACATTGATGAGATGATTTATATGGTGCAACCAGAAAACTTTGTGTCGGGAGACCCGAAGAATATGGTTTGCAAATTAAGAAAATCCATCTACGGACTCAAGCAAGCTCCTCGTCAATGGTATCACAAGTTTCAACAAATAATTATCTCGTTCGGTTTTGAGATGAACATTGTTGACGACTGTGTATATCACAAGTTCAGTTAGAGTAAGTATATTTTTCTGGTTCTGTATGTCGATGACATATTGCTTGCCACTAATGATATAGACATGTTGCACGAAACCAAGAGATTTCTATCAAAGAATTTTGAGATGAAAGATCTTAGGGACGCCTCTTTTATATTAGGAATCCAAATACATCGAGATCGCTCTCGGGGTATTCTTGGATTATCACAAAGAGCTATATCGATAAGGTACTTAAAAGGTTTGGCATGCAAGACTGCAGACCAGGAGACACCCATGTGGCTAAAGGAGACAAGTTTAGTCTCAATCAGTGCCCTAAAGGTAACCTTAAAATTCAGAAAATGCAGAAGATTCCTTATGCTTCGGCTGTAGGAAGTCTAATGTATGCTCAGGTATGTACGCGTCCGGATATTGCGTACATTGTTGGGATGTTAGGCAGATACTTAAGCAACCCTGGTATTGATCATTGGACAGCAGTCAAAAGGGTTATGAGGTATCTTCAGAAAACAAAGGATTACATGATCACATACAGAAAATCAGAACAGTTAGAGGTCATTGGGTATTCGGATTCTGATTTTGCTGGATGCCAAGATAGCAGAAAGTCTACATCAGGCTACATTTATATGTTAGCAGGAGGAGCTATATCATGAAAAAGTGTTAAACAGACACTCGTAGCTTCCTTTACTATAGGAGCAGAATTTGTAGCTTGCTATGAGGCATCCAATCAGGGAATATGGCTGCGAAATTTTATCACGGGACTGCGCATTTTAGAAAATATTGAAAGACCACTAAGGTTATATTGTGACAATAAATCTATAGTAATATATTCCAATAACAACAGGAGCTCAACTAAGTCAAAACATATTGACATTAAGTTCCTGGTTGTGAAAGAAATGGTACAGAGTGGACAGATATCTATAGAGCACATTGGGACAAACTCCATGATAGCTGATCCTCTTACTAAGGGATTGCCACCCAAGGTCTTTCATGAGCATACTGCTCATATGGGTGTGGTATTATTTGAGGATATCATGATTTAGTGGGAGTTTGTAATTATGGTGCTTTATGTTTGGTTGTATTGTCTGATCAGAATAAAGTATTCAGTTAAGACACTGTTACATTATGTTTGGTTTTGACCTCACTAAAGTAGGACCAGTTGAAAATAGACATGTACTGATCACATTGCATGTAATTTTCATGCTGCACATCCATGTTTGATCTATATCGTTTGATTGTATTGGTATATGTGACCATTGATGGGTTTAGTTACGATAAATGTGACGAAGGCCGCTTTGATCCTATATTGATATAGTCAATGGACGAGATTGTTCGGAAATACCTTTTCAGTGATAGCAATTTTTTGAGCTCATAAGGTTATACACAATTTAAGGAATCATATGGTGTCCAAGTGGGAGATTGTTGGATTTAATCTAATTAAATCTATTTGTGGGCACATATGATTAATCTGTGTGTATTGCTATCCTTCAGGATAACCCACTAAAGTGATCAATTAATTTGGGTTAATGGGTATTTAAATAAATCATGGGGTTATATGTGCAGATATCAGGTTGTAATTGTAATTTGATGAGGGGCCAAATTGTAAATGTACAACATCTATAAATAAAGTTTTATGGTCCCTAATCTAGGGTTATATTCTCTAATTCTCTTCATCCCCATCTAGAGAGAAATTTGGCTAGAGAAACCCTAAGGTTAGAAGATCAAAAACCCATCTCAAGTTTCATCTATAGATTCAGGTATAAGCTTCCGCTCCTTTTTGACTATTGTTAATCTCTTCGAATTAATCATGGCTTTATGATTTAGATCTCAAGTTTTAATTTAAGATCTAACATTTTTTTCACTCTTTCTTTAAAGGGGGAAGAGGAAAAGAAAATACACTAATAAGTATCTGTGCAAAATAAAACTAGCAGATAGTAAGTTCAAAATAACGTTTGTACAGGCGGTCTATGTATAATTAACCCCATTTTTGAACGAACCGTGTCTAGTTTAGGATCCTTACCTGCTCCATTAATTAACATGTAGGATCGGATCTGCATCTGTAGAGTATCGTTTTTTATTTTAAAGAAGAGTTTCATAATTGTAGGTAGTAATTAGGTTAGTGTGCTGTTATAATTATAATTAACATGGGAGTTTAGAAATCCAAAAGCCATAGAAACAATAAAAACCCCAAAATACCCAAATCTCCAGTTGCCAAAAAAAGGGAAAAACAAAAAGAAAGTGAGATCGGGGAGGGGGAAGGAGAAAGAGCAGAGCTTCTAACAGTTTAGTTTTATTCTTTGATGGTTTATTTGGCTTACAAAAAAAGAAACTCACACTTTTCTGACCGTCGGCGTCCCTCCGACCATCCGTAGTCATGGGTTTCGCTAGCGGTAGCCACCATGGCCATTAAACCCAATTCAAGTTATGGGGTTTCAGAAAAACAGAGAACGAGCAAGTGATTTGGAGAAGAAATAGAATATTTCAATTTAACCCCCGGAGTTTCTAGAATTAAATTCATAGTTCAAAAGTGTACTTCTAGAATATTATTCGTAAGACCTTAAGTTGTACAAAATTAGTTTTAAGTCAAAGACATTAGAAAGAGAGTTTCCTGTAAGTAGACCTTTATCATAGGAATGTTTATAGTTACGTCCAAAATTTTGTTTAAAAACAAAGGATAGGAATAAAATTTCAGAGAAGACCCTAGAAATATAAAAAATAGTTTTGGGTCCAAAAACCTATAAGGAGATGTTTCTAAATAAAAGCTATTTAATAAAAAGATTTTCTTTGAGCCCTTAGTTAAATAAAGTTTACGATTAGATTCTCTTGAATAAAAAAAAATAGAAACAAGTTTCAGAAAAAACCTAAAAACTAGAAAACCTTAGTAGTATGTCCAAAATAGTTTGTGTCTGAAATATTTTGTATTAGATATTTATGCATCTTGTATGATTATAGGTTTGATCGAGGAGTAGGTTTTTGGAGTATGGTTCTCCAAATTATTGTCAAATCTTTTGAGGTGAGTAGATTTCTTCTCATTAGATGTTTTTGTGACGCCTCTGGTTTCACACAAGGCTACAGTCCAAGGTGAATACAATGATGTCAAACCTGCCATGCACCCACACTATGTAATAACATATTTCACTATCACAATAATATTTTTCTAGTGGAATCAATAAAATACAGTGCGTGTACAAGTAGATATAAAAGAGATGAAAACAGAAAATAGAACATAGAGATAAATGATCAACCTCGGAGATAATAAAGTCTAAACAAATATAGAAGAAAATGCATCCAACAATCTAATACAAATGGTCAATAATTCCAACTACAAGAATCAACTGAAAAATATATAGGTTCTCAGCTCTCAGAATGAAATGCATTTTAATAATCAACCAAAATCAAAACTAAATAACTATGGAGCAGAAATTACTATAAATAAATGACGGTGACTATGCTAAAAGTCCATCAACCTGTTGCTCTCCAAAACTCTAATCCGCTGCGTTAAAAGAATGGAAATCAATAGCGTGAGAGCGCTAGCAAGATCATCTCCATCCGTCCCCAGGGGAAGGGTTACTAAGTATGATGGAGGCTCTACCTATAAGTGCATAGTCTATCTAAATTATTTTACCCCGTATTATATAGAATTTATATTTAGGAATCCACAACACAAGACTGGTACGTCGAGCAAAATAATCCAACCAAGAAAACTCTCATGTATATACTATGTGTCTCAAATTGTGAGTTTCTAAATATAAATTACAACCAAGAATAAAAATAATAATAAAGGAAAACAATACAGGAAAATATCACTCAACCCTCTCCGAAAATATCATTCAACTCATCGTACTACCCTTAATGAACAAAGCGGATACCAATACACTATCCCGTGTACCAACGATGTGAAATACCTCCACAATAAATCATATCAAAGGAAATACAATCATCACCTGCGACTCGGGTTATTATCAAGTCTATTAAATCATCCTTCTCTGAAATTCTTCAACTCATCGCACCCCTGTGCGGATCGACAAATAGGTATATCAACCTCTACGTACGCTCATGCAGACACAAAAGTGTATACGGGAGTGAAGTCCATCGCGGTCTTATTGTAGTATACTGACTAACGCACTCAGAGTGTAGTCCATCCGCGGTCTCATTACGGATACCAACTAACCCCACTCAAACATTCGCAACTATAATAAACTAAAATAACTGTTACTCGTAACGATGCTCACTATTTGGCTACTACAAACGATGGATTCGTGTGTACTCACACTCAGTACATGTACTCCTCAAAATATGCGTAAATATCAGCTCACGACTTGCACTACACGCTCGTAAACCGAACTCACATGTAAAAAGATCAAAACTCACAAAACTAGGCCTGATCAATCGACCGACAAGGGCTTTGGTCGACTGATCGGCTGCGTGCACAAAGCCGAAGCACGTCCGTTAGTCGACTGACGTTCGTGGCCAGTCGACTGACCAGACCAAAACTGCCACGTTTCGGGTTATGTTTATTTTCATTCAAAATTTGTTTTTTTCTTAATTAATATATATGATTTAAAACTCATGATTACTTGACAAAAGATTTATTTAACTAAGATAAGATCATGCAGATTCATAAATCTAGGGTTTAATATTTAAATTAACTAAACTCTTATTCAATTTAATTAACTGGGATGTTTAAACCAAATTAAAATGAAAATAACAAGTTAAATACAACTCTAATGGTCATGATCATCTAAACTCGACAATTACATATTTAATTTTACTATTCATATTAGTGATTTAAGATTTAACATCATAGATTAGGCTCTAACACATTAGATTAACCCTAAACATGAGATTAATCACAATTATCACATAAATACTAATTTTTAATTAAGAAGAAGTTTGGAGGGTGGTGATCTTGCCTTTCACCATGTGCAAATCCCTCTGAAACAAGCAGGACTCGATCCCTCGTCACTAAACGTCACAAATCTCGTCCTCCTCTCAGTGTTCGCTTCACAAAGCTCTCCCGAAATCTCAATTTAGGGTTAGGGTTTTGAGAGGGAAGAAGAGAGGCTGCTAGGGTTTAGAAAAGCAGATGAAAAGATGAAATTTTTGTGACAGAAACGTATATATATAGGTACAAACATAAACTCAAATAGCCCAACCCGAAACCCAAAAGGTTCTGGAAAATAGCCCGTCAGTTGACTGATACCTACCAATAGTCAACTGATGACTTCCCGTCAGTCAACTGATGGGAAACATCAGTCGACTGACCAGAGGCTTTCCACCTTCAAAATCATGTGCATGTTTTACTCGTTTTTGTGCATGTTTACACTTTTATACTCTCATATATACTCTTTATTGATCTCATATCAATTATTAACATAATCATTCATCCATAAATGCTATTTATCATAATTAAAAATTATTTATCAGTATAAATCATAATATTTTTAAAATATATGGGGTTTTACATTCACCCCCCTTAAAATAATTTCGTCCTCAAAATTCTGTAATCGTATATTAGAGATTAATAATACGAGAAAAGCACGTTGAGGGAATAATCTAGATAATGAAACATTCTCGTACATATCTCGTATTATTAATCCCGGATATGAATCATAAGCAATCATTTACACTTAACTACCGAGAATGCAAATACTCCCACTTAACCCCTAATTAAACAGAACTAGTATGTCGGGTGAAAATTCCAAACAAGGGACCCCCATATATATACCATGTGTTCCGAGTGATTAGGAGCTAAGTGTCAATACCCTCATTCCAGTGTTAAATGTAAATGTGGCTATATAATTAACATGAATCATAAACAAATCATAACTAATCATTTTACCTGCTCAAACAGGTGTGGGTAGTCGCGATGCATGTCCTCCTCGTGCTTCTAAGAAGCCTTCTCAGCTCCTTTCCGGTTTCACTGGACCTTCACTAAAGGAATCACCTTATTTCTAAGCTTCTTGTCCTCCTTGGCAAGGATGCAAACTAGAATCTCAATAGTGGTCAAATCAGCTTGGAGCTCTAACTCCGGTGTATCAATTACCCTCTACTGCTCCTCATCATACAAATGCTTCTTGAGCATAGAAATGTGAAAAACATCGTGTATACCCTGTAGGCGTATAAAAATGCCTATAGGTTCCTACACACAGATCGGGACGAAATGCAGACGATAAGCGTCATCATCCAATTCAGGAAAGGATTATCTGGCCCCGTGAAAGCTAACGAATATACAAAGTGAGTCATTAGAGTGTACAAGTCACCGGAATGACGAAATTCGCAATAAAAGTTCGGAGAAGTCAGAAAGTGTCGAACACCTCAAAGTGGACCACAAAATGAAGAGGTATTTAGACCATGCTACGATTTGAATCTGAAAAGTTCAAAACATGAAAGTTGTAGGTCTCTTCGTCAGCTTTCTAACGCATCTTAAATCACCTCATTCTAAGGTCGGATGAGTGAGTTAAGACCACTATAGTAACTCCAGGACGCTCAAATCCGACCCGCGCTACAGTCCGACCCGCGCTACAGTAACGCGGGACGGATCTATCCTTCGCGCTGTTTTGATCCCCGGACGCGTTTTTGACGGTTTTGAGCGGTTTTCTTGGGATTTATCTGTTCCAAGGGTTCCCAACTGACTTGATATTATCTATAAACATGGTTAGACCGTTATTAACTGAAGATAAGGACAAATCATTCATTCTTATCCAAAAACCCCCAACCGAAGCCTATAAATACGAGCTCGGGGGCTCATTTCAAAGGGGGATTAATTTATCAAGACGATGAGGTGCTGCCGAGTTGGAGAGCAAGGGAGCACGAATTTCAGTAAGGGCCAGCGAGATCCCGGCGAATCCCGGCATAAAGAAGGAGCAATTCGAAGGATCTGAAGCCCGTTCCCGTCCGTTCCTCGAGATTAGGCTTTATCTTAATCTCGAGAAGAGCTACTGATTTCGCTTGGTCGATTTCAGCACTTTAAGCAAATACCTCCTTGATGAGGTAGGAGCTCTGCCAAATTTTTAGCAACCGGATCTGATCAAAGGTGGTCCACGGATAAACCCCGGCATAGGCGAAGACACCCACGCAAGCAGGAGACGATAAACGGATCTTGCATTTATTTTCAAGAGAATTGTATTTTTAATTTTTATTGTGTAAAGTTCTTATAAAAAGACCGATCTTTTTGAACTTATTGTAACGATCGAAGTTGTAATGAGTTATACAATGAAGAAATCGATTTTCGACGAAAACAAACTGGCGATCACAGTGGGAGTTTAGTGTTTATCACCTAATTTGTAATGATTAGGTTATCCCTAAGAAAATTACATGTAAGATTCTTCCGGGAACTTCCCATTACATGAATCAACCACCCCCAGCTTTACTTACGAAACTAGGTTTATCATTGTACTCAGCTGCATGATTGGGTTATCCTTAAGAATATTACATATAAAAATTCTTCAGGAACTTCCCGTCAACAGTAGGAAATAGTTTAGACTCATATACCTATTGAGCATCGGAAGGAGCAGTTTATACTCTTATACTTGTCGGAGTATCGCCATTCTCATCTGGCTTATCCCAGTGTTATGACGCCGGCTTCAACCAAGGTTTGGATGCTATTCTTAAGAGCAAAGCAATCCTTGGTGGGATGAAGGACCCTCCTGTGGTACGCACAGTACTTTGGATCCGCAGTGTTGTCAGCTTCCTCCTGATTTGTGATAGGTGGTAGCTTGATCTTGTTGTTTTCAAGGAGGGATTCGAAGATGGCTGGAACGTCTTCATCCTTGAAGGAGTACTCTTTTTGGAGTCTTGAATCCGAAGTCTTCTGTTGTTTTCGGGGTTGCTGTTGCGATGTCCGATTAGTGTCAATAGCTATTGCAGGTGTTTTCCCTTTACTACGGGAGGCGAAATTTAATTTCGGAGAGTTAGCCGTCAGTTGACTTCTTTCGGCTTTCTTCCTTATGAGGAAGCGTTTGGCCTGCTCTCCGCGCACCTTCAACTCTTTCCAGTTGTTGGACGGTGCTACTCCCGTAACATCCAACATGTCTAAAGAGAGGTTGTTGTGACAGGTTTGGAGGATGAAGTCCTCTGTGATCGGATCTCGGCAGTTCATCGCTTTATTCCGGAAGCGCTTGACGAAGTCGTCGACCGTCTCGTCGTCTTTTTGCTTCTCATCGAAAAGTGTCCTGATTGACACCTCGGCGTCATCATCAAAGAAATGAGCAAGGAACAGGCTCTCCAGGTCTTCCCAGCTATTAATACTTCCGGACTTAAGACGGCGGTACCAATCGAAGGCGGGCCCGCGAAGGGTAGTTAGGGCCAAAGCCAGATTCCTCTCTCGATTCTTTCCATGAACGAGAGGTCCACTTTCAAATTGAGCGATTAAACCTATGAAAGGTAAGATCGTCTCAAACCTCCCACTCCCACTGCTCCCTTGGTCAAACCTTTAAACAGTTAGGACCACAACTAAAATCCCCTCTCGATTCCTTCCATGAACGAGAGGTCCACTTTCAATTTAAGCAATCAAACCTATTAAAGTTAGGATTGCCTCTAACCTCACTTGGTCAAACCTGCAGATAGTTAGGATCAAGATCGAGTCATCCGTTTCGATAAATGAAAAAAACTTCCACCTGTTCCCAAACCTATAAAAGTTAGGGCTAAAATCGGAATTTCACCTTAATAAATGAGGAACTCTTTCCTTGGACTAAGCAACCAATCCTATAAAAGTTAGGGTTGCTTGAATCTTATTGATTCTCGGAGTGGAGATCCCACTCCTAGTTTCACTTTTCCAGATTCTTAGGGTGGAGATCCCACTTCGAGTTTCCTTGGCAACTGGAGATAGAATATAAAATTCTTCCTCTTCGATTTTGGGAGATAGAATATAAAATTCTTCTTCTCCCATTTTGGGTTCGTCTTTGCCCCAAGAGAAGGCACCATCCTTCAACTCTAAAATCCGTGCTTCACACACGGGGAATTTTATCCTGAATCCTAAGTAGGGATAAGTCAGCGCCTAACACGTGTTGCCGGGTAGTCTATTCCCGTGAGAAAGACGAAGTCTACGTATTCAATATCGTAGCACTAAAAGAGTTAACTCTCTTAGCACAACGTCACATGCGGAACGGACTTAAACAATCCGCATGCAAGCCCGATTCAAACGGTAATCGGCAAAGGCACGTCAAATCCGTTGATAGCTGGGGATTTGTCAAAAATTCTAAGTCAATACCTAACACGCGTTGCCGGGTTAGTCTTTCACAGATTGAAGAAGATACCAGAATTTCAGTTTGGGGAATTTGATCCCGAAGCCTAAGTAGGGATAAGTCAGCACCTAACACGCGTTGCCGGTTAGTCTTTTGCCGTGAAAAGAACAAAAGCCCATATATTCGACATTATGGCAGGTTGTTATTAATAACACCATAATTCGTGCCTTACACGCGTGGGGAATTTGATCCCGAAGCCTAAGTAGGGATAAGTTAGCGCCTAACACTCGTTGTCGGTTAGTCTTTTGCAGTGAAAAGGACAAAAGCCCACATATTCGACATTATGACAGATTGTTATTAATAACACCATAATTCGTGCCTTACACGCGTGGGGAATTTTATCCCGAATCCTAAGTAGGGATAAGTCAGAGCCTAACACGCGTTGCCGGTTAGTTCTTGATCGTAAAAAAGAACAAAAGCCCACATATTCAACATTGTGGCAGGTTGTTATTAATAACACCATAATCCGTACCTTACACGCACGAGGAATTTTATCCCGAATCCTAAGTAGGGATAAGTCAGCGCCTAACACGCGTTGCCGATTAGTTCTTGAACGTAAAAAAGAACAAAAGCTCACATATTCAACATTATGGTAGGTTGTTATTCATAACGCTAAAATCCGCGCCTTACACGCGCGGGGAATTTTATCCCGAAGCCTAAGTAGGGATAAGTCAGCGCCTAACACGCGTTGCCGGTTAGTTCTTGACCGTAAAAAAAGAACAAAAGCGCACATATTCAACATTGTGGCAGGTTGTTATTCATAATGCTAAAATTCGTGCCTTACACGCGTGGGGAATTTTATCCCGAAGCCTAAGTAGGGATAAGTCAGCGCCTAACACGCGTTGCCGATTAGTTCTTGACCGTAAAAAGAACAAAAGCCCACATATTCAACATTATGGTAGGTTGTTATTCATAACGCCAAAATCCGCGCCTTACACGCGCGGGGAATTTTATCCCGAATCCTAAGAAGGGATAAGTCAGTGTCTAATACGCGTTGTAGGGTAGTCTATTCCCGTAAGAAAGATGAAGTCTACGTATTCAATATCGTAGCACTAAAAGAGTTAACTCTTTTAGCACAACGTTACATGCGGAACGGACTTAAACAATCCGTATGCAAGCCCGATTCAAACGGTGATCGGTAAAGGCACGTCAAATCCATTGATGGCTGAGGATTTGCCAAAAAATCCTAAGTCAGCGTCTAACACGCGTTGCTGGGTAGTCTATTCCCGTGAGAAAGACGAAGTCTACGTATTCGAAGTCGTAGCATCAAGTCTAAGGGAGTTCATTCCTTTAGCATAACGTCACATGCGGAACGGACTTAAAACAATCCGCATGTAAGCCCGATTCAAACGGTAATTGGTAAGAGCACGTCAAATCCGTTAAAGGCTGAGGATTTGCCAAAAATCCTAAGTCTACGTCCGATACACGTTGTTGTTTAGTCTTTTCACAGGAGAAAGACGAAGTCTATGTATTCAAAGTCATAGCACCAAGTCTATGTGAGTTAATTCTTTTAGCACAACGTCACATGCAGAACGGACTTAAACAATCCATATGCTAGCCCGACTCAAACGGTAGTCGGTAAAGGCTCATCAAACCCGTTGATGGCTTAGAATTTGCCAAAAATTCTATAAATGCAAGTCATCGACGCATCAGCTTCATTAATTGGTCTCGTGACTCGAGCATCCAACAACTTCGGGATAAGATCCATATCTGCAGACGAAACAACTTTAATAGTTGGTCCTGCAGCCCCAAATTTGAGACCGCCACGCTCCAACGTCTTAAGAGCTTAAACTGTGTAGACTCCAGCAAACGTACGAGTATAAACTGTGTCAACGCCGGCCGACGCGTTACAGTAAAGGTCGACGCCAGTCAACGCATCAGCAATCTCGCTAAAATAAGGCAAACGATGATTTCAGAAAGTTCAATCGGATTCAGATATGAATTTTTGACGAAGATGATCAGTTCAAAGTCAACTCAATGGAACGAGCTAAATTCGGAAACTTACGCGTCAACTGCAATCCAAGATTTCGACAATGGTCAGACGATAAACGCAGCACCGGAAGAACTTCATCTATTCGACAAAACACCGAATAGATTGAAGGCTGAAGAAGTCAAGAATTGAAGCAGTTCACAGGTCCTTCTACGAGATTGAGGAAAGGGTCTATCTTATCCAAAGCATTCCAGACTCCTTTATAAAAGAATGAGTCTGAAATACTTTGGAGGGGGTATCTGTAGGCGTATAAAAATGCCTATAGGTTCCTACACACAGCTCGAGACGAAATGCTGACAATAAGCGTCATCATCCAAGTCAGGAAAGGATTATCTGGCACCGTGAAAGCTAACGAATATACAAAGTGAGTCGTTGGAGTGTACAAGTCATCAGAATGACGAAATACGCAATACAAGTTCGGAGAAGTCAGAAAGTGTCGAACACCTCAAAGTGGACCACAAAATGAAGAGGCATTTAAACCATGCTACGATTTGAATCTGAAAAAGTTCAAAACATAAAAGTTGTAGGTATCTTCGTCAGCTTTCTAACGCATCTTGAATCACCTCATTTCGAGGTCGGATGAATGAGTTAAGACCGCTATAGTAACTCCGGGACACTCAAATCCGACCCACGCTACAGTCCGACCCGTGCTACAGTAACGCGGGACGGATCTGTTCGTCGCGTTGTTTTGATCCCCGTACGCGTTTTGAGCAGTTTTCTCAGGATTTATCTATTTCAGGGGTTCCCAACTGACTTGATATCATCTATAAACATGGTTAGGCCATTATTAACTGAAGATAAGGATAAATCATTCATTCTTATCCAAAAACCCCCCAACCGAAGCCTATAAATACGAGCTCGGGGGCTCATTTCAAAGGGGGATTAATTTATCAAGACGAGGAGGTGCTGCCGAGTTGGAGAGCAAGGGAGCACGAATTTCAGCAAGGGCCAGCGAGATCTCGACGAATCCTGGCATAAAGAAGGAGCAATTCGAAGGATCTGAAGCCCGTTCCCGTCCGTTCCTCGAGATTAGGCTTTATCTTAATTTCGAGAAGAGCTACTGATTTCGCTTGGTTGATTTTAGCGCTTTAAGCAAATACCTCCTTGGTGAGGTAGGAGCTCTGCCAAATTTTTAGCAACCGGATCTGATCAAAGGTGGTCCACGGATAAACCCCGGCACAGGCGAAAACACCCACGCAAGCAGGAGACGATAAACGGATCTTGCATTTATTTTCAAGAGAATTGTATTTTTTATTTTTATTGTGTAAAGTTCTTATAAAAAGACCAATCTTTTTGAACTTATTGTAACGATCGAAGTTGTAATGAGTTATACAATGAAAAAATCGATTTTCGACCAAAACATACCCGACATCAATGCTTTAAGATCTAGTCTATATGATACGGCTCCAACACGCTCAACAATCCTGAACGGACCAACATACCTCGGGACAAGTTTTCCCCGTCTGCCAAATCTCTGACATACTTCATCAGTGACACCTTCAACATAACAAAATCTCCCACCTGAAACTCTAAAGGTTGTCGCCTCTAGTCTGCATAGCTCTTTTGCCGACTCTGAGCGGCAAGAATACGTTCTCGAATCAATGATACCTACTCTGTAGTCTGTCTCATAAGTTCTAACCCAAGTAATAAGCTGTCCTCGGCTCTACCCAACAAATTGGGGATCTACAAGGCCTGCCATATAATGCCTCACACGGTACCATACATATCGTCGCCTGATAGCTGTTATTATAGGCAAACTCAATCAATGGAATATGATCCTCCTAGCTACCCTGAAAATCGATAACACATGCCTGCAACATATTCTCTAACACCTGGTTCACTCTCTCTATTTTCCCATCTGTCTGTGGGTGGAAAACACTGTTATACGATAACTGGCTGTCGAACGAATTCTGGAAGCTCTTCTAGAAATTAGATGTGAAAACTGACCCACGATCCAACATAATCATCTCCGGAACTCCGTACAATCGAACTATCTCCCGGATGAAAATCCTCGCATAAGTCTCCATTGTATAAGTCGTCTTCACCGGTAAGAAATGCACTGACTTCATCAAGTGATCAACTATCACCCAAATGGAATCATTCCCCTTGCTCGACCTCGGTAATTCTATAATAAAATCCATAGAAATATCTGCTCACTTCCACTCAGGAATGGGTAAAAGTTGTAGGGTTCCTACTGGTCTCTGATGTTTTACCTTCACTTGCTAACAGGTAAAGCACTTAGCCATATACTCTGCAATCTCTCTACGCATGCCACTCCATCAAAAATATCTCTTCAGGTCCTTGTACATTTTGGTTGTGCTGGGTGTACGGTGTACCTAGTGCAATGTGTCTCATCAAATAAATCCTTCTTCAACTACAGATTATTCGACATGACTAACTAGCCCTTCATTCGAAGGCTTTTATCTACTCAATGGTCCAATCAGCCTTAGGCTCTTTGAAAATTTTCCCCTTCCAGGTTTGGATCCAAGAGTCCTCCAAGTGAGCACTGACAACTCTATCAGTCCATGATGACTACACAGCCAAAACTCCCAAAAATGCGCTACTCCTACTAATCTCTGGTCTAAAATAAAACTGGCTAAGGATGTGAAGATCTCGGTATAATGAGCATCTCAAAGATAAAATATAATGATGATGCTTCCTACTCAACGCGTCTGCTACAACGTTCGCCTTTCCCGAATGATACTAAAGCGCAAAATCGTAATCCTTAAAGAACTCGATCCATCGTCGCTGCCTCTAGTTGAGTTTCTTCTGGGACAAAAGATACTTTAGACTATGGTGGTCCGTGAACAACTCAAACTATACTCCATAAAGGTAATGTTTCCACGTCTTCAGTGCAAAGATCACTGCTGCTAACTCCAAGTTATGTGTGGGATAGTTCTGCTCATGAGTCCTCAACTGCCTCGAAATGTAAGCTACTACTCTCTGGGTCTGCATTAAAACACCTCCTAGATCCGATAATGATGCATCCGTGTAGACAACAAAGGTTTTATCACTGTTCGGGTAATCAACACCAGTATTGTAGTCAACTTAGTCTTCAAAGTCTCAAAGGCCTTCTGGCACTCTGGGCCCCAAACAAATTGTACACCCTTCTTCGTAAGGTGTATCAGCGGCGTGGCAATCTTCGAGAAGTCCTGCATGAACTTCCTGCAATAGTCGGTCAGACCCAAGAAGCTACAAATCTCTGTAATAGTTTTCGGCGGCTCCCAATTAAGTATTACCTCTACCTTACCTGGATCTATAGCAATGCCCTCCTTGCTAATAACATGATCTAAAAATCTGATCTCAGATAACCAAAACTCACATTTGCTGAACTTAGCATATAACTGGTACTCCCGTAAAGTCTGCAATGCCAATCGTAGATGTTGCTCATGCTCAGCCTCCGATCATGAGTAAATGAGGATGTCATCGATAAACACAATCACAAATTGGTCCAAGTATGGATAAAAAACCTGGTTCATCAAATGCATGAATACTACAGGTCTATTAGTCAACCCAAATTGTTAGACCCTAGAGGGGGTGATTAGGGTCTTATGCTAATCTAA
>BQKN01039598.1:0-13399 GCA_022839385.1 Asparagus kiusianus | reverse complement strand
TCGATGACCAGTTACCTGGGGATATGTTTTCTGAGCCTGCCTTCGCTAAAAATCCCGAGGATGGTTCCTTTGAAGGTATGTGCTTCTTTCTGAGTTAATTATAGGACTAGCCAATCTTGACTAATGCAACTATAATGTAACGCCTCTGCGAATTCTGTTTTGAATCTGGCAGGAGCTTTTGTTGAGAAAGACCTTGTTGAGCCGGCTGTGAGACCAACTACACCAGTTGATGCACCTACAGCCGTTACACCTCCACTACCCCCAGCGGCTCAAGGGGAAGAATGTATAAGTTAACTCATTGAAGAGTGTTATTCCTTTTTCTTATTAAGACTTTTGACGGACTTCTCTCTTTTTTGTGTAGGGCGTTCTTCTTGTCTTCATGTCTTAGTGAAGGAGTTGTTATCTGATGACGATCCTGACAAGGTCGTCATCTGCATAGAAGTTCGTTCCTTCTTCTCCTTTGTGAATGCTATGATCGGCAAGCTCTTCCACGGCGGACTTTCCCTTCACCAGTTTAAACCTCTCCTTAATTCCAGAATCAACTTGATAAGGGAAGCAGGATATCCAGACTTGGCGAAGGCCATAGTTGACGATCTTGACTGCTTAGAGCATGAGCTCCAGATGTTTCGTGAGCTTCGAGATACCGGTGTCTCTTCATTTATCACTGCTGAGCTGGAGACCCGTTTACAGTCACTGCGCGAGACTCAGGTTCTTGCTAGTCTTGAGGTTCAGGTGCGGCGAGATCGAGTAGCTCGAGTTGAGACCGGCCTTGCTACCAGATTATCTTCCCTTGCCGAGCTTGACTCTTCCATCGTCTCTTGTGAGACCCAGATAGACCAGCTCAGAAGAGAACTCCGCGAGAAAGAGGAGACCTTAGGTATTCTCCAGATGACGAGAGGACAGGATCAGCAGACCTGCACTGCTTTATCTGACGAGCTGACATCCTTGAAGCAGGAGCTGGTTGAGACAGAGGAGACTGCTGCGAAGACCTCTGCCGCTACCGAGGAGTCCATTAGAGCTGAGCTTAGCCAAGCTTATGATGATAAGCTGTCTAAGTTCAGTCAGCAGATTTTTAGCCACGGGCTTGATGTGTGATTTTGTTTGCTGAGTGTTTTGACTCTTGACTCTTTTAGTGAATTTCCTTTTTATCTTTATTATGATTCGTCATTCCGTTTGAAATGATTGACCACAATACTCATAGGATTTTTGGCAAACCCTCAGCCATCAACGGATTTGGTTAGCCTTTACCGACTACCGTTTGAGTCGGGCTAGCATGCGAGTTGTTTAAATCCGTTCGCATGTAACGTTATGCTCAGAGATTGAATTCTCTGAGACTTTGTGCTATGATGTCGAATACATAGACTTCGCCATTGTTATGGGAATAGGCTACCCGGCGACACGTGTGAGGTGTTGGCTTTAGGATTTTTGGCCAACCCCCAGCCTCTAACGGATTTGATTAGCCTTTACCGACTACCGTTTGAGTCGGGCTAGCATGCGGATTGTCTAAATCCGTTCCGCACGTGATGTTAAGCTAAAAGAGTTAACTCTTTTAGTGCTACGATATTGAATACGTAGACCTCGTCTTTCTCCTGTGAAAAGACTAAACAGCAACGTGTATGAGACGTTGACTTAGGATTTTTGGTAAATCCTCAGCCTTTAACGGATTTGATGTGCTCTTACCGACTACCGTTTGAGTCGGGCTTACATGTAGATTATCTTAATCCGTTCCGCATGTGACGTTGTGCTAAAGGAATGAACTCCCTTAGGCTTTGTGCTACAACTTCGAATATGTAGACTTCACCATTGTTATGGGAATAGGCTACCCAGCAATGTGTATTAGACGTTGGCTTATCCCTACTTAGGTTTCGGGATAACATACCCCAGAGTCAGACTCCGGTGTCTTTTTCTACGGATAAAGACCAAACCGGCGACGCGTGTTAAGCGTCGACATATCCTTTCTTAGGATTCAGGATAAAATTCCCCATGCGTGTGAGGCATGGATTTCGGTGTTATTAATAACAACCTGCCACAATGTTGAATATGTAGACGAGTGTTCTTTCCAACGGCTAAGAACTAACCGGCCGCGCGTGTTAGGCGCGGACTTATCCTTACTTAGGTTTCAGGATAAAATACCCCAGAATCGAACTCTGGTGTCTTTTTCAATCGGAAAAAGACTAAACCGGCAACGCGTGTTAGGCGCAGACTTATCCCTGCTTAGGATTCGGGATAAACTTCCTAAGATGAATCTTAATTTTATAAATTTTGGAAAAAGAGTTGGTGTGGGAAGGAAGAATTTTATATTCTATTCCCTGAACAAGGAAGGAAGAATTTTATATTCTATTCCTTGTTTCTGGAAAGGAAGAATTTTATATTCTATTTCCAGTGCAAGAAGGAAACTAGAAGTGGGATCTCCACTCCGAGAATCCGGAAGATCTAGATAAACTTACCTTTTATAGGATTGGTTATCTGACCGAAAGAAGAGTTCTTCGTTTATCGAAGTGAAATTTCAGCTTCGGTTATAACCATGAAAGGGTTGAACCAAAGAGAAAAGAAAGAGAATTTCTTCGTTTATCGAAAGGGGATTCCGAATTGAGATTGGACCTTTTTGGTGAACTCACTGTCAACTGAAATTGATCAGTGAGGGATTTTGGTGGTTTGAACTTGGGTTATCCTTTAGAATATTAAGTGTAATATTCTTCAAGGAACTTCCCGATAAATGAGTTGTCCTGAACGTACTAGGGATAGTACTTTTTCAAAAACTTCCCATTTATTGGCATTAATTGCCTATCACCCTCTAGAGAAATTAAGCGATAAGCGCCGTTCGAATAGACTGTATCTATTACAAACGGTCCTTCCCACTTAGGTTCGAATTTACCTTTCTTCTTGGAGGTGAGGATTATTGGTCGGCGAGCAGCAAGGACCAGATCTCCTTTCTTGAAGCTTCTTTGGCGGACTCTTTTGTCAAAAGCCCTGGATATCCTGGCCTGGTAGAACTCGATGTTTTGTTGAGCTTCCAAGCGCTTTTCGTCCAGCCTTTCGAGTTCCTCAAGACGTTTTCGGTGATGTTCTTCGGTCGTCATCTCAGTTGCGAGAGCGATCCGAAGGGAGGGAATTTGAATCTCTAACGGTAGCACAGCTTCACATCCGTATACCAGAGAATATGGAGTAGCTCTTGTAGGAGTGCATATTGTGGTGCGATAAGCCCAGAGCGCTTCACCGAGTTTATCGTCCCAATCTCGCTTATTGGTCTTCACAAGCTTTGACAGGATCTTGATGATCGTCTTGTTGAAAGCCTCAGCTAATCCGTTCGCAGCTGGGTAATAAGCTGTCGACGAAACATCTTGAATCTTGAACTTGTCACAGAACCTGATGAAGGCGTTGCTTATAAATTGTGGACCGTTGTCATGAATGATCCGCCTCGGCACGCCGTGTCGGTATATTACGTAATGCTTGATGAAGTTGATGACGTTGTTCGTCTTCACTTCTTTAAGCGGAATGGCTTCAGCCCACTTTGAAAAGTAGTCGGTGATAGCGAGAATAAATCGATCACCTTTGACTGAAGGAGGAAAGATAGGACCGACAACATCCATACCCCATGTCTCGAATGGCCAAGACGTGGTTGATGTGTGTAATCGCTCCGGAGGTTGGTGCATATAATTTGCATGCACTTGACAAGCATGACATTCTCGGGCGTACTCGATTGCGTCACGAACCATTGTTGGCCAGAAATATCCCATTCTTCTGATTCAATCATACAGCTTGGGACCAGGCTGATGCGCACCGCATTCTCCTTCATGTGCTTCCTTAAGAACTTCTTTTGCTTCTTCGTTCGAAAGGCATCGGAGAAGCAAATCATCATACCCCCGGCGATATAGCGTACGGGTCTCGGTATTGTAAAAGAACCGTGGTGCTCTTCGGCGAATAGATTTTTTTTCCTTTACGTCCTCCGGCAAAATACCGTATTGGACGTAATCGATGATGGGAAAACGCCAATCTCGGGACTCGGACCCGATTTAGGTTGAGTTCACCTCTTTGGCGTTCTCGTTTTTATCATCCTCCTCTTCAACCTCCATATCGTATATAGGTATGCAGAGTTGGTGTGATCTTACTATGACTAGCAGTTCAGTTTCAGGCGGTTGCGCGAGTGATACTGCTAGTGCTGCCAGTGCATCCGTATAAGCATTCTGGAGACGTGGGATGTATTCGATGTAGAATTCTTCAAAAGAATCTGCCATTCTGACAGCCTCCTGGTGGTACGGAATCAGATCTGGGTTCCTGACTTCATACTCTCCACGAACTTGATTAACGATCAATTGAGAATCTCCATAGGCTTCGAGATACTCGACCCCCAGCTCTTTGGCGAAACTGAGTCCAATGATGAGCGCGTTGTATTCGGCTACGTTATTGGAACATGGATTCGTCAGCGAATAAGCTCGGGGCATCACGTGCTTCCCTGGGGAAACTAAGACCACTCCAACTCCGGAGGTGACTTTAGGACATCCAGGGGTTACTGCCTTATTAACTGCTCTCGAAGCACCATCAAAGTATAACTGCCATACTTGTTGGTGTGACGTGATATTAACCTCGTGGGTTTCATCTGGTAAATCATCATATACCTCAACTGTGTCTGTTGTCGGACTTGCCACCAAAAGATCACAAATCGCTTGTCCTTTGACTAACTTCTGCTGTTTGAAGTGCAAATCATACTGGGACAAGAGGAGGGCCCACTTTGCCAACCGCCAGTTCATCGAACCTGGTTGAGTCATGAATACCCATACCGGATTAACGTTAGTGATGACGTAAATCGTCTGGCCAACTAAGTAATGTCGCATCTTCTGTACCGCAAACACCAATGCGAGACATTCTTTCTCGATCATTGGGTATCGAGACTCGGCACCTATCAAGGTCCGGCTTAGATAATAGACTGCCTGTTCGTGACCATTATCATCGTCTTGTGCTAATAGAGCACTTATCGAGTGGTTCATCGCCTTGATGTAAATCAAGAACGGTTTACCTGATTTTGGTGCAACAAGAAAAGGGGGATTCATCAGATATGCCTTGATATCTTCGAATGCCTTCTGGCAAGCATCGTCCCAAATAAACGATACGCCCTTCTTGTTTAGCTTAGAAAATGGTTGGCACTTCCCAGAAAGATTTGAAATGAACCTCCGGATATAAGCCAGACGACCTTGCAATCCTCGGAGTTCCCTTAGATTCCTCGGGGGTTGCAATTCATTTATCGCTTTTACCTTGTCTGGGTCAATGTGTATACCCTTAGTGGTGATGACGAATCCAAGGAATTTTCCACTGGACATTCCGAGGAAGGATTTTGTGGGATTCATCTTCAACTGATGACTCCGCATAAGATCAAACATCGTTCTCAAGTCCTTGATGTGATCTGCTTTGTTGCGGTTTTTTACCACCAAATCATCAACGTAGCATTCCACCGTTTTCCTGAGATGTTTCTGGAAAATCTTAGTCATTGCTCGTTGGTATGTAGCACCTGCATTCTTCAGACCGAAAGGCATCACCGTGTAGCAGAAGATACCGAGGGGCGTTCTGAATGCTGTATGTTTCTCGTCGTCCGGGTGCATCTTGATTTGATTATACCCCAAAAAGCCGTCCATGAAGGACATTCTTTCGAATCCACATGTATTGTCAATAATGACATCCGTGATCGGGAGAGGAAAATCATCTTTTGGACATGCTTCATTCAAATTCCTAAAGTCGATGCAAATCCTGATCTTGCCATTCTTCTTCATGACGGGAACGATGTTGGCTAGCCAGTCTGGATGTTGTTCCTCTCGGATGAATCCTTAGTCGATCAACTTCTTAACCTCAGCCTTAATGGCTTCCATGATCTGCGGACGAAACCGTCTTTGCTGTTGCTTGACAGGTTTGGCATCCGGCTTGATGTCGAGGCGGTGCATTGCCACATTGGGGTCAAGCCCTGGCATGTCTTCATAGTTCTAGGCGAAGACATCAATGTACTCTCTGATCAAGGCAATTAACTCTTCCTTCTCATCTGAGGGGAGACTACCACTGATGAATATGGGCTTTGGATTGGCTTCATCACCCATATTGATCTGGACTACTTCGTCTTCGGTGGGTGGCTCTCTTTGCTCGAACCTATCACCATATTGCATGTTCAAGTGATGAACCTATGGGTCCTCCCACGTTTGCATTTGATCGTCGTCCTCCATTGTAGATGGATCAGCTGTAGTCATGTTCGACATTAAGGCTTTGAACATTTCTCCCAAACTTGTGTCGGAATCCTCAGCTGAAGAGTCTGGCAAGTACCCATCCTTAGCTTTGTTAGCAATTTGATCAATGATTTGCCAACCACATTCGTCATCTGATGAGACATAGCCTAGGCCTCTCTTGTGACGGTAATAATTATCCGGTTTCCCTTTTGGGACATATGCCATTTTAACTGGGACACGGGAACCTCGGTCGAAGTATAAACCTTCTCCGAGTGTAAAGTCGTACCCTTGTTTTTCCATGAGCGTACGCGCTTCCAGACTATACTTTGATAGGTGAAGACCAGATTTGTCATCGTCTTCATCTTCTCTTAGGAAATGATCCGGCAACGGAAGATTTTCTCCTTTACCGTAGATCACTTCTTTTTGTCCTCCTGTTTTGGCAGGAATAATCCGAGTTGTTCCGAAGGAATGCTGGGGGCGTTTCTTCGTTACATACGATGATCGGAGTGGCATACATAAATCGGGATTATTGTATAATCCTTCTATCACATCATCAAGAGACAAGGAGTACTCTAAACCAGGATTTATTTCAATATCGGCAAGTTGCCAGTTACAACCGCCGTCTGACGACTGTTCGTCATCGAGATTGATTACAAAGGGTACAATGTCATTCAAAACAAAACCACCATTGTAATCGAATCCGGCTTCGAAATCAGCTTCTTCTCCGCTGTCCGTGCCTTGGATCGATGGTTCCGTGTCGGATTCGTTACCATAAAGGAGAGAATCTGTGAAGTAATTCTCATACCCTTTGAATGGTTGCTTATCCGCGACCACCGTCCTAACTCTTCCATCAGTGTCGACATATTTCAAACACTGATGTAGAGTGGAGGGAACTATAACATTACTATGGATCCAAGGCCGACCCAATAGTAAGTTATAGGATGTCTCAGCATCAATCACGTAGCACGTGACCTCCGTCTTTAAATCGCCCATTTGGCACTTTATCCGGATTTTACCCAAAGGTCTTGACCCGCTGGTGTTGAATCCGTAGATGACTGTGCCTGTAGACGCCAACTTGCTGACTGGAATGCCAAGGTTGTGCATTAGTCGAAGTGGCATAATACTCACAGCGGAACCCGGATCCACTTGGATTCGGTTGACTTCACTGGAGCCAATGTACCCGACGAAATATAGGGGCCGATCATGATTTGAATTCTTCGTCTGCATGTCCTCTTTGGTGAAGGTGATGCAGGGAAGGTTCTTAGCTGCCACGTTACACTGTTGGGCTAACAATTCTAGCTCCTCAGGTGCTGGCTTGATCCTGGTAAGGAACGCCTCTGAATTGGCCAAGGCCTCTTGTAAGGCTTCTCTAGTTTCCTTGGACAACCGTAGTAGCTCGTACAGCGTTATCCGTGCTGGAATATTGGCCAGCTGAGCCATGATGTCGAAAGCACGTGGATTTTTTGAACTCTCCGGTTTGTCTTTTCCAATCGGACGACTGAAACGAGACTGCTTCAGATTCTGAACCTCCTCGGGTCTCTTTTCTTTCTGTTTGTCAACCGGTTGGCGTCGGGCATCTTCAGCCGGTTTAGGAACCGTAACCACCCCCAGCTCTGTGAGAGTCTTGGCTGGTCCTCGTTTTGTCACCCCCTGCTCAGCAAATTGATCGCCAGGGGATGGATATCTGAAGTGGTATTCATTTCCACTCCGGGTCGCAAAGACTTCCTGCTCCTCGTTGGAAAGTGGGAAAGCGGGGATTCTTTCGTCATCTTTTCCTGGGATGGCAGAAACTCCGTAACAAGACTTGCCTTTCCCTTTGGACTTCTTCTTGGATGACGATCCAGCCCATTGTTCATCTTCAATCAGGTCGGGGTGCACCCAGAGAATTTCACCGTTTGGGGCTGTGTGAGGCACAAGTCCCTTTTGACGTTGTCCGTGCGGGTCGTCATTCACTGTCTTCATTCCGACTTTGGTAACGCGTTTTGGCTCGAACCAATCTGTAGGTACTGATCCAAAACTGATCGACACCACGTTTGCTCCTACATTCTTGGCCGGTTTTGGAGTTATGACCCCTACGTCGATCAACGCCTGGATCTTATCCTTGAGGTGGTAGCAAGACTTTGTTGGGTGGTGGACCGCTCTGTGGTACGCGCAGTACTTCGGGTCCGTCACCTTAGTGGCTCCTTCATGATCCACAATCGCCGGCAACTGGATTTTATTGTTCTCCAACAAGTACTTGAAGATGCCGGGGACTTCATCATCCTTGAAGGAGTAGACCTTGGGAAACCTCGGCTCCGAAGACTTTTGCTTCTGAGACCTTTGCTGCTAATGCGGCTGTGACTGTTGTGGCGCTCTTTGCTGCTGCTGTTGCTGAGGTTGCAATTGAAAAGTCTGGTTAGCATCAACAGCATTAACATGAGCTTTACCTTTCCCTTTCTGGTTGAAATTCTGCTTTGGAGGATTCGTTGCCGGTTGGCCTCTCTCCGCCTTCTTTCTTCTGAGGAATCGCTCCGCTTGCTCTCCTCGAACCTTCAAATCCTTCCAAGTCTTGGATGGTGCTGTGCTCATTGCTTCCAACACGTCCAGTGAAAGGTTGTTGTGGCAGGTCTGGAGGATGAATTCATCAGTGATCGGGTCCCGACAATTCATCGCCTTGTTCCGGAACCTCTTGATGAAGGTGTCGACCAACTCCCCGTCTTTTTGCTTCTCATCGAGCAACGATCCGATAGAGATCTCGGTATCATCATCGAAGAAATTCGTAAGAAACTTGGTCTCCATGTCGTCCCAGCTGTTTATGCTTCCTGGCTTGAGGCGACGATACCAATCGAAGGCAGCTCCGCGAAGAGTGCCGACGAATGACCGCACCATCAGAGGCTCATTACCAAAGATGACTCCCAAGTGCGATTTGAAATAAATCAAATGCTGAGTAGGGGAACCCATCCCATTAAACGGCGTGAAGTTAATTAGACTGAACTTCGCTGGATATGGGATTGATTCCCACTCTCTTGGGTAGGGACAAGGAATGCCCGTCTTTTTCGTCTCTTGAGCAGAGATCAATGTGTTGATCTTGCTCTCGAGATTTTTAATTTTTAGGCTTTCACCTGTGTCTTCGCTAGCATTCTCGTTACCACCCCCTGGGTTGATGGGAGGGTTGTTAACATTGCGAACCTCGTTTGTGTCCTCATCTTCCAGGTTGTTCTGGTTGGGACGGCTTGGTTCGCCTTGTTGGTTCCTCAATGCTTGAAGCTGTTGGTCATGCATCTCTCTCATGTTCTGCATAGCCATTTGCATTTCGAACCGAAAGGTCTCCTGTTGTTTGGCCATGGCATCTTCAAGCATCTTGGCCACTTGCTCCGCGTTTATCATAAACGCTTCGCGGGGTTGTCCTTCACTAGACACTGTGTTATCAGACGCCACTGCTGAGCCAGCATCTGATTCTTCATCTCCCGAAGGTACTCTTGTTCGGATTCTACCATACGTAGCACGAATGATAGCCCCGGATTGTAGACGAGTTACACGTCGGGATATTTCTGGAACCGCCTCGGGGTTATCCTGAGCCGATGTTCCTGTGCTGGTCATATTTGCGGTGACCCTTGAATGCTCACCATCTTTGACCATCTTCCTCCTTCGTTGGAAACGCCTATACCTTGGTTTTGGCGTTCCATCGCTGAGTCTTTCAAACACAGATACTCTCTCAGGGACCGCCTTGACGCAGTTGCACTCGGACAGTACTGCCCGAATGAGCTTCGAGCAAGGACATTGTGTTTCGAGCCTTCGAGGGCTCCTCTTTCTGGTTTTACTCGTACCCCCGGCACGATAGTACAGCTCGTCCGTTTGAAGGTCGGAGCAAGCTATCGTGTGTTGGCACGATCTCTCAGGTATAACGTTGTCGTCATCAGATGACAACGTTTCCTTCTGAGGAATAATTGTCTTCTTCGGACCATCCAGAGTCACATGCCTCGAAACACGCCTTTGTGGGCGTGAATCTTCAGTGGGCTCTTGCACTTCTATGCGCAAAGTTGTGCGCTTGGGTGCCACAATTTGCTCCAAGTGTTGAGGGTTGCGACGACCCCCAGCATGCTGCATTGGTTGGGACTTCTTCATTGGCCCCAAGCGTTCCTGTACTGGAGCTTTACCTCGTTCCTTCGGAAGTGGGCCGAGGCGCTCCAAAACAGACTTTCTCTTCTGGGATGGTCCTGCGGGATCTCCCTGAGCAGTTGCAGAAATTAGCGGCTGTTTGGATTGACTTGCCGGAGTTTGAATTTTTGGAGGCTGCGGTTGTCGCTCCTTGGTCTGAATTGTTGCTTCAGACTTTGGCCTCCAAACCTTGCGAGTTGGTGGCGGCTTTTTGACCACCTCCTTCTGCAGCTTCCGACGGGCTTCTTCGGCTTTGGCCCGTGCTTGCGCCGATAACGCGCGCCGTTTGCGGATGCGCTCCTCCAGTGTCGAGCGGTTTCGTTTGACACGGACCCACTCCATTGTCGATGGTTTGGAGGAACCACCCTTCACTTGCTGTTGAGGCTGTTTGCCTCGTTTGTTCTTCAGATCCGCATGATAGCGGACCCCGTCAACGGACTCCATGGCCTTGGCGAATTGCTTCGCGAGGCGTTGACGCTGCCTCTGGCGGGCTCTCTTGGAGAGAGTCACCACGCCTTCAATGGCGGATTTGACCTTCTTTGAGGTCGGTAGGGCCTCACTCAACGCAGCTTCGACGTCAATTGGGGTGAGGTCGTCGTTGGTGGCTTCAACTTCATCACACCAACGGACTTTTCTCCTGGAGGAGAACTTCTGGAACTTCTTAGACTTGGGGGAGGAGGTAGATCCGGACGAGGACACGTACTCCTCGTATTTCTGCTGGTCGAATTCATACTCGACCTCCTCCACGACCGGGATCGAGATCCGCGGCTGCGACACTCCGATCTCGACAGCGAGATCGGTGGCTCCCACTATGGTCGCCAGATTGTTCGCAGGAAAAATTGGTGCTTTCTTCATTGATGATCCCTATTTATAGCCTCTCTTCACTGTGCATTCGTGCACAAGAGAGAGGGGGGGAGTCGGGCCACCTCAGGGTGGCTCGGCTCATGCCGAGCCACCCTGGGGTGGCTCGGCTTGGGCCGAGCCACCCCGGGTTGGCTCGGTTTAGGCCGAGTCCCCGGGTGTGTTCCGTTTTGTCATTTTCCGGTGTTTTCCGTCTTTCGGTTCTTCGTTTGATTTGTCCGGACTTTGATTTGATAGCCCAGGTCTTTATTTGGCAGTATTCCCGCCTCGGTGTTTGAGTTCAAGTCCGTTTTGTTGTTGGACGACTCGTTAACTTTCCGAACCGTTGGTTTGGTTCCACACGCGAACGTATTCCGTTGCTTGCGTGCCTCATCGCCTCGTCGCTCGAACGTCCGTTGATTTGTCGAATCATCGTGCCGAGCCATGTTAAGGGACCTATAGGCAATTTTATACGCCTACAGGGTCGTCCAACAACAAAATGGATTTGAACTCGAACACCGAGGCGGATTTACTGCCAAATAAAGACCCGGACTATCAAATTAAAATCCGGACAAACCAAATGAAGAACCAAAAAAACGGGAAACGACGGAAAACACCCGGGGGAGCTCGGCCGAAACCGAGCCAACCTAAGGTGGCTCGGCCCAAGCTGAGCCACCCTAGGGTGGCTCGGCCAAGGCCGAGCCACCTCAGGGTGGCTCGGCATGAGCCGAGCCACCCCAAGGTGGCCAGCTCCATCTCTTTCCCTCCCCCCCTCTTGTGCACACGGGCACAGTTCAGAGAGCCTATAAATAGGCGGGGTGGTTCATCATTTGAGAGGACTTTTGGGTTGAACTTTTGGAGAGCCGAAACTCTGCCGGATTGTGACCTCACCTCGGAGTTTTGAAGGCTTGAAGACTTGGACACTCGGATTCGGTTCTTGGCGAGCACCCGCACCAAACAAGGCAGGAGTTCGAAGGAATCTAATCCTCAGATCTACGTCGTTATACTCCGGATCAAAGCTTGGTTCTTTGATCCCGAGATTCGAGCGATCGTTTCCTTGGTGAAACGATCCCTCCCGGCTATTATTTCCTTGGTGAAATAATACACGTTATACCAGGTAGATCTGCTCGGATCTAGATCGCGCGGTGGTCCACGGTAAACAACCCCGGCGTAGGCAAACAACCCACAAAGCGAGTGACCGGATAACAGGAGCTCGTGACCTGTTCGACAAATAAGGAAAGTTGTAATTTTTCTTTGATTTTCATTGTAAACCGGATCTTATAAAAAGACCGGATCTCTTTGTAACGCAAAAAGTTGTTAATTGAGTGCAATGACACCGACAATGAAGAAAAGTTTGATTTTTCCCGCGAACACTAGGTAGGCGGCGACAGATGATAATCGAATCGTTCAGGGATGTAGGAATATGACGCTCGATTGTTGTAGGAGCCCTCGCGTGGTAGGCTGCTACCCATCAGTTACCCTAAAGGAATGTTAGGATAGCTGGAATAGGCCAAATAGTTCAGGGACGTAGGAGTGTGACTATTTACAAAAGTAATAACACGTCGCGTGGTAGGCTATTACTTAGGCTGTGTTACTCGTAGGAATAACGGCGCCAATCATCAGAGGTGATCATTAACTTGATGGGGTTTTGTCACGATTGGAGCGACTGCGGAGGACCTACCATTCTTCTAGAGGGGATTGGTAAGTAGATTTCGTCAGAGGTTTAATGTTAACATGACAAGGACTGTCGTGATTGGAACGACTTTGAGGGCCCGCCATCCTTTGGAAGGGGATTGGCAAGTTGATATTGTCTCTGTCGCGATGTGAACGACTTTGGTGGATTCGCCATCCTATTGAGGAGGGTTGGCGAATTGAATGTGCTTGTCGTGATATGAACGACTTAGTGGATCCGCCATCTCATTGGAGAAGATAGGCGAATTGGATGTGTTTGTCGTGATACGAACGACTTAGTGGATCCGCCATCTTATTGGAGAAGATAGGCGAATTGGATGTGTTTGTCGTGATACGAACGACTTAGTGGATCCGCCATCTCATTGGAGAAGATAGGCGAATTGGATTCAGTAGCGATGTTCCGCCAGAGCTGATGAAGTAGGGACAGTTTAATCTCGTGTACCAGTTGGAGGGTCTGAGGGCCAGTTTAGACTCATGCACTCATGGGAGTTGGTGAAGAAGAACTAAGGGTAGTACTTCTTCAAGTA
>BQKN01039503.1:0-14365 GCA_022839385.1 Asparagus kiusianus | reverse complement strand
TGGGGTGGCTCGGTTTCGGCCGAGTTCCCCGGGTGTTGTCCGTTTCGTCCGTCGTTCGGGTTCCGTCGTTCGGGTTCCGATTCGTTGTTGATTTGGACTTTGATTCGGTTGTGTGGTTGACTTGTTCGGATTTGATTTGTTGATCCGATTCCTGATTAGGCAGTAAACCCACTTTTTAGTTCGAATCCGAAGCTTGATTTCGATTCGATCACGATTCGTCCGAGTCTGCATTTGTTTAGATGACTCGTTGACTCCTCGAACCGTTGGTTTCATTCCGCGTGCTAAATGGATTGTTGGCGTGCGGTTCGTTGGCCTCGTTAGTCCACTTCGTCGCATATCGCTTGGCTTCAGCATTGTGGGATAATAGTCGTGCCTGGATATGTCGCCCGATGGTTCGTACGTCGAATCGACGTCGTCGAGCTGTGCTAAGGGACCCGTAGGCAATTTTATACGCCTACAGTAAAGTCTATGTATTCAACATCATAGCACAAAGTCTAAAGGAGTTCATTCCTTTAGCACAACGTCACATGCGGAACGGATTTAAGCAATCCGCATGTAAGCCCGATTCAAACGGTAATCGGTAAGAGCACGTCAAATCCGTTGAAGGCTGAGGATTTGCCAAAAATCCTAAGTCAACGTCTCATACACGTTGCTGTTTAGTCTTTTCACAGGAGAAAGACGAAGTCTACGTATTCAATATCGTAGCACTAAAAGGGTTAACTCTTTTAGCTTAACGTCACATGCGGAACGGACTTAAACAATCCGCATGCTAGCCCGACTCAAACGGTAGTCGGTAAAGGCTCATCAAATCCGTTGATGGCTAAGAATTTGCCAAAAATTCTATAAGTACGAGTCATTGACGCATCAATTCTATGGATTGGTCTCATGACTCGAGTATCCGCCACGCTCCAATTCCTTAAGAGCTTAAACTGTGTATACTCCAGCAGACGTACGAGTATAAACTGTGTCGGACGTCGAACAATACGTCGCAATAAAGCCTGGATGCCGGACCACGCGTCACAAGGAAGCTCAAATGCCGGACAACGCATTGTAAATGAAGACTCAACGCTGATTACCGATGGTCAGTTCCATGTTGAAACAACCAACTCGAGCTAAAAAAGTCAAGAAATCAAGAATCGACTTCAAGTTCAAAATTCCGACAGACGGTCAGACAATAAATGCAGCACCGGAACCTTTTCAAGCATTCGACAAGCACCGAATAGCCTGAAGGAATTGAAGGAATCCAGAACAGAAGCCATTCCAAAGTCCCATTACACCGACTGAAGGTTAGGACAATCACATCCAAAGTATTCCAGACTCTTCTATAAAAGAACGAGACTGAAATACTTTGGAGGGGGTATCTGTAGGCGTATAAAATTGCCTATAGGTCCCTTAACACAGCTCGACGACGCCGATTCAACAAACGGACCATCGGGCGACATATCCAAGCACGACCGTTAGCCTGCAAACACCAAAGCCAAACGATACTCGACGAAGCGAACTAACGAGGCTACGAAGCTAACGAACCGCACGTGAACAACGGAATGCATCCATTCGCATGCGGAATCAAGTCAACGGTTCATGGAGTCAACGAGTCATCCAATCAAGAGAGGATTCGAACTCAAACAACAAGGCTGATTTACTGCCAAATCAGGAACCAAGTCAACGAGTCATTTCCAGATCAATCAACCACACAACTGAATCACGGACAAAACTGGAACCGGAAACAACAGAAAACGACAAAACGGACAACACCTCAGGGTGGCCGGCTCCCTTTTCCCCCCCTCTCTCATGTGCGCGGGCACAGGTTCGAGTGCCTATAAATAGGAGAGGGGGTTGTTCATTTTCAAAGGTTGGATTTTGGAGGAGGCGAAGCCCTGCTGGATTGGAGATTCAGAACATAAAAAGATTCGAACTTTAGGACTTCGGGGACTCCCTCATTCAGATCTGGTGCTCGGCGATCATCAACGCCAAATAAGGTAGGTGTTCGAGAGGACCGGATCTCAGATCTACGCGTACATACTCCGGATCAAAGCTTGGTCTTTGATCCCGAGATTAGAGCGATTGTTTCCTTGGTGAAACAATCCCTCCGGCTATTATCTCCCTTGGTGGAATAATACCCGTTATACTGCGTAGATCCGACCGGATCTAGATCTCGCGGTGGTCCACGGCAAACAACCCCGGCGCAGGCAAACAACCCACAAAAGCGACTGACCGCAAAACAGGAGCTCGCGATTTGTTCGACAAACAAGGAAACAAATTTGTAATTTTCATTTCTTTTTATTTGATTTTCGTTGTAACCGGATCTTATAAAAAGACCGGATCTTTGTAATTGATAAACTGTTACAAGAGTGTACAATGGAATCAATGATGAAAGCTACGAATTTTCCCGCGAACAATGCCGCATCTTCTGAATAGCGAATACCAAAGCGAGGCACTCTCTCTCGATCATGGGATATCGAGATTCAGTGCCTACCATGGTTCAGCTTAAATAATACACCGCCTGCTCATGACCGTTATCGTCATCTTGTGCAAGCAATGCACTTAATGAGTGGCTCGTCGCCTTGATATAAATCAAGAACGGTTTGCCTGATTTCGGTGCGATGAGCACGGGAGGTTTCGAGAGATATTCTTTAATACTCTCGAATGCCTTTTGACAAGCATCGTCCCACACGAATGACACGCCCTTCTTTGTGAGCTTAGAGAACGGTTGGCATTTTCCCGAAAGGTTCGATATAAACCGACGGATATAAGCCAATCGCCCTTGTAGTCCTCTGAGCTCTTTGAGGTTTCTCGGCGGTTGTAATTCATTAATCGCCTTTACTTTATCCCGGTCAATGTGAATACCTTTGGTGGTAACGACGAATCCCAGGAATTTACCACTAGACATTCCGAGGAAAGACTTGGTGGGATTCATCTTCAATTGATGGGCCCGCATCAAGTCGAACATGGTCTTCAAGTCTTTAATGTGATCATTCTTATCACGACTTTTCACGACCAGGTCATCTACGTAGCATTCGACAATCTTTCGGAGATGCTCCTGAAAGATCTTCGACATAGCTCGCTGATATGTAGCACCTGCATTCTTCAAGCCGAAGGGCATGACTGTGTAGCAGAATACGCCGAGAGGCGTTCTAAATACAGTATGCTTTTCATCATCTGGATGCATCTTTATCTGGTTATAACCAGAGAAACCATCCATAAAGGACATCCTCTCGAACCCGCACGTGTTGTCGATGATAACATCCGTAATGGGAAGAGGAAAATCATCTTTTGGGCAAGCAGCATTGAGGTCTCTGAAGTCGATGCATATCCTGATCTTCCCGTTCTTCTTAAGGACCGGGGCAATATTGGCAAGCCATTCTGGATGTTGCTCTTCTCGGATGAATCCCGAGTTGACGAGCTTTTTAACCTCAGCTTCGATCGCCTCCATCATCTGCGGGCGAAACCGTCTTTGTTGTTGTTTGACTGGTTTGACATCCGGCTTAATGTTGAGACGATGCACTGCTACGTTTGGGTCGAGACCTGGCATGTCTTCATAATTCCAGGCGAACACATCGATGTACTCCCGGATAAGAGAGATTAACTCTTCTTTCTCCTCAGGTAGGAGGCTGTCGCTAATGAATATCGGCATTGGATTTTCTTCGCTTCCCATATTCACCTGGACTACTTGGTCTTCGGTAGGAGGTTCTCTCTGCTCGAACCTATCACCGTACTGCATGTTTAAGTGATGAACCCACGGGTCTTCCCATGTCGGCATCTGATCATCTTCTTCTATTGTCGCTGGATCAACCGTAACCATGTTCGACATTAGCTTTTTGAACATTTCTCCAAGACTAGCGTCGGAATCCCAAGACGAAGAATCGGAAGAGTATCTGTTTCTAGCCTTGTTAGCAATTTGATCGATGACTTGCCAGCAACACTCGTCGTCGGATGAGGAGACATATCCTAGACCTCTTTTGTGGCGATAATAGTCATCGGGTTTCCCCTTTGGTACATAAGCCATCCGAGGCGACGCTCGTGGACCTCGACCAAAGCAGAGACCCTCCCCGAGCTTGAAGTCATATCCATACCTTTCCATCATACTGCGTGCTTTCGCATCATATCTGAATAGATATGGAGTAGGTTTATCGTCGTCATCTTCCTCTTCCAAGAAGTGGTCGGGTATCGGAGATTTTCTTCCTTTGCCGTAGATGACCTCCTTTCCACCCCCAATCCCTACGGGGATGACAAGCGTCGTTCCGCAAGGGTCGTGTACCTGCTTTTTTGTCATGCAAAACGATTGAAGAGGCATATGTAAATCAGGGTTATCATAGAGTTCTTTAGTGACATTATCGAGACCCGTAGAGTACTCTAAATCATCGTTTATTGATAGTTCTTCGGCGAGTTGCCAATTACAACTATTTTCCGATGATTTATCATCGTCAAGATTGATTACAATGGGTACGATGTCATTAAGTACAAAACCACCATCGTAATCAAGCCCGGTTTCGGTATCAGCTTCATTACCGCTGTCCGTTCCCTGGGCCGATGATTCAGTATCGGATTCAGCACTGTATAAAAGGGAATCGGTGAAATAGTTCTCCAATCCCTTAAACGGTTGCTTATCCGCGACCACCGTCTTAACTTCATTATTTGTGCCTACATATTTGAGGCATTGATGTAGAGTTGACGGGACTATAAGGTTACTGTGGATCCAAGGTCGACCCAACAGTAAGTTATAGGATGTTTCCGCGTCAATCACATAGCAAGTAACTTCCGACTTCAAATCCCCGATCTGGCATTTGATTCGGATCTTCCCTAGGGGTCTGGACCCGCTGGTGTTGAATCCATAAATCGTAGTGCCAGTGGAGGCTAACTTGCTAGTCGGAATCCCGAGATGATGCATCAATCGGAATGGCATGATGCTAACAGCGGAACCCGGATCAACTTGGATCCGGTTGACCGTGCTGGAGCCAATGTGCCCGGTGAAATACAAAGGCCTATCATGTTTTGAGTTCTTCGTCTACATGTCTTCCTTGGTGAAAGAGATGCAGGGAAAATGTTGCGCAGCAAGGTTGCAGTGTTGAGCTGACAACTCCAGTTCCTCCGAGGATGGCTTGATTCGGGTCAGGAAAGCTTCGGAGTCGTTCAAGGCCTCTTGCAATGCTTTCCTTGTATCCTTTGAGAGACGCAACAACTCATATAGGGTTATCCTAGCCGGGATGTTGGCCAATTGCGCCATGATATCAAAATGGGGCGGAGAGCTCTCATTTCCCGGTTTGTCTCTCCCAATCGGATGATTGAATCGAGACTGCCTCGGGTTTTGAGCTTCTTGACGTAAAGGCTCTTTCCCTTTCTCCTTTTGCTGGACTTTCTCCGCAACTACAGGTGCTGGGGGAGTTGCTGCAATTCCCAGTTTTGCCAATGTCTTGGAAGGAGGGGTTTTGGTGCCCAATTGCTCGGAAGCATCCGGGTACTTGTAGTGATACTCGTTCCCACTTCGGGTTGCAAAGGCCTCCTTCTCATCTTCAGAAAGCGGGAAGGCTGGAATTCTGTCGTCTTCTTCCCCTGGAATAGCAGAAGCTCCATAACAAGATTTACCTTTTCGTTTTGACTTTTTCTTGGAAGAGGTCCCAGTCCATTGTTCATCTGTGATCAAGTCCGGATGAACCCACAGAATCTCGCCATTCGGGGCTGTGTGTGGCACAAGTCCCTTCTGGCGCTGTTTGTGAGGATCATCATTCACTGTCTTCACTGCTGCATTAATTACTGGCTCATGTTGAAACCAGCTCGAGGGAACAGACCCGAAGCTAATGGATACTGCATTCGCACCCACCTTCTTCTCCTTGGGTTGCTTCATAGTGATAACCCCAACATCGATTAGGGCTTGAATCTTATCTTTAAGAGCATAGCATACTTTGGTAGGATGGTGCACCGCTCTGTGAAATGCACAGTACTTAGGATCGTTGACTCTTTTAGCATCTTCTTGATCCTGAATCGGAGGCAACTTGATCTTGTTGTTCTCGATAAGGTACTTAAAGATACCGGGAACTTCATCCTCTTTGAATGAATAGACCTTCGGGAACTTCGGCTCCGCGGCTTTTTGCTTCTGGGGCTGTTGTTGCCACCTTGATTGTTGAGGCGCCTTTTGTGGCTGCTGTTGCGGCTGTGCTTGCACCTCGAATGTTTGGTTTGCGTCCACAGCATTCGCATGTGCTTTTCCCCTACCCTTAGGGACAAAGTTCTGTTGTGGGGCATTATTTGCTATTTGACCTCTTTCAGCCTTCTTCCTTTTGAGGAATCGCTCGGCTCGTTCTCCCCGCACCTTCAGATCCTTCCAGGTCTTCGGCGGCGCCATTCCCATGGCTTCGAGGATGTCCAATGACAGATTGTTATGGCAAGTCTCGAGAATAAAATCCTCGCTGACTGGATCCCTATAATTCATCGCTTTATTTCGGAATCTCTTCACGAAATTTTCGACCGTTTCACCATTCTTCTGCTTTTCGTCGAATAGCGTGCTGATCGAAATCTCGGTGTCATCATCGAAGAAATTTGTTAAGAACATATCCTCCATGTCGTCCCAGCTGCTGATACTTCCGGGCTTGAGACGGTGATACCAATCGAAGGCTGCTTCGCGAAGAGTGCCGACGAATGACCGCACCATGAGAGGCTCATTTCCAGAAATGATTCCTAGATGAGACTTGAAATATATCAAGTGTTGGGTAGGGGAACCCTTCCCATCAAACGGCGTAAAGTTAATCAAATTAAACTTTGCCGGATATGGGATTGATTCCTACTCCCTTGGGTAGGGACAGGGTATACCGGACCTCTTTACTTCTTGAGCGTTCATCAACGCGTTGATTTTGCTCTCTAAGTCCTTCATCTTCTTGTCTTCACTCGTATCTGCTTTCGAGTGGCTTTGGGGAGAGGTGACGTGGTCCTCTTTCGCGTTATCATCTGCGGGACCACCCCCATTGTCGTTGTTGACAGGAGGGATATTGACGTTATCTCCTTCCCGCTCATTCTCATCTTGATTGCGTCGACTAGGCTCTGCTTGGTGAACCGTCAGCGCCGCAATTTGTTAGTCGTGCATCTCCCTCATTCGTTGCATGGCCATCTCCATCTCGAACTTGAAGCTCTCCTTCTGCTTAGCCAGGGCCTCTTCAAGTATCTTAGTTACCTGTTCGGCACTAATCATAAGCGATTCATAAGGTTGCCCCGTACTCGAAGCCGTGTCATCAGACGCTATGGCCGAGCAAGAATCTGAATCAGCATCCGACTCCTCTTCTTCTAGAGAAAGTCCTTTTTGTATCCTCCGGTAATTCTTCCGGCCATTGGTTCCCGGCCGCAACCGCGTCATGCATCGGGATACCTCGGCAAGCTGATCCAGGTTGAAATATCTGGTTGATTTCCCCCTACCGGCCATGTTAGCCGACACTCTTAGATATTCGTCTTCTTGGCGGACGAACTTCTTCTTGTGGAAATGCCTTGGTTCTGAAATTCTCTTGAACACCGAGACTCTCCTTGGGGTTTTGGTACAGCAGCATTCTGACAGTACTGCCTTGATTATGTTGGCGCACGGGCAGCGAGACTCCATGTCCTGCACATATATCTTCCGAGATTTTTCCATACCTCCAGCTCTATAGTACAACTCATCAGTTTGATAACTGGAGCAACCTATAGAGTGTTGGCATGTGTTCCCCGGTATAACACCATCATCATCAGATGAGTGTGCTTCCCTTTGGGAATGCGACGTTTTGTTAGCTTTTTCAAAAGTAGCCCGTTCAAGTTTACGCTTTTGTAAGTGTAGAAACTGAACGGGCTCTTGTACTTTGACCCGCAACCCAATGCGGTCGGTAATAGGGGTTTTCCCTTTATCATTTTTCTTGGGGAGATTGATTCGACCCCCAGTTTGATTTGCCACTTGGGGACCTTTCAATGGTCCCAATCGTTCCTTGACAGGTACTCTACCTCGGTTCTCCGGTAAATGACCGAGGCGACCTCTCAAAGGAATCCTAGATTTTGAAGGGTCCCCGCTCTTACCTGGCTCCGTTACAGGCGCCGGAACAGGAGAAATAACATCTGGTTTGGAGGGATTTCGGGCGATAACTCCACCCATCTTTGTTGGAGGTGCTGGTTTCGACTTGGGCACCCAAACCGACTTGTTTGTAGACGGCTTTTTGACCGCCTCTCCTTTCTGCATCTCCTCTGCCTTCTTTAGGAGGAGTCGGGCATGCGCGAGCAACTCCCGACGCTTCTTGATTCGCTCTTCGAGGGTGGAGCGATTCCTCTTTACACGAACCCATTCGTTCGTTTCTGTTTTGGAGGAGAAGTTGGTTGTTTGCCGTTGTTGTTCTCGGCGGTACCTGGACTTTAGATCCTCATTGTAGCGGATCCCGTCCATTGATTCTGCAGCTTTGGCAAGTTGTAGGGCGAGACGCTGACGCCGTCTTTGGCGAGCCCTCTTCGACAGAGCTGGAGTAGCATCAACAATCACCTTTGTGGCGGAAGGGAGAGCCGGATTTGCAGCCTCGACCACGCTGAACGACGCGTGGACATTGCGTGGTGCGGGCGTAGCAACGACGACGGGATCTTGGGTCTTTGAGCTGGAGATCCCGCGAGCCCTTCTGGGAGATGGAGTCTTCCCACGCCTATGCGGAGAGGCGGATCTGGAGGAGGAGGAAGAGAGGTACTCTTCGAACTTCTGCTGATCGAACTCGTATTCGATCTCTTCATTCACCCGGATCTTGAATGCCGGTTGCGTCACGACGATCTCGGCAGCGAGATCGGCAGCTCCCACTGTGGTCGCCAGCTTGTTTTTGGAAAAGTTGCTGTTTTCATTGCTCTTCAAATCTGTTACAACTTCAGTCGTTACAACAAGAACAAAATAAAAGGTCGATCTTTTTATAAGATCTCCTTGCGCAATAAAACAAAGATTACAACTTTATCGAAAATAACACAAGATCCCGTTTTGGTGCGGTCTTGCTTGCGTGGGTCTTTAGCCTGTGACGGGGATGTTGATATCCGTGGACCACCGGGCAATCAGATCTGATCCGATAAAATTGGGCAGAGCTTCGTCTATCCGCGAAGGGATATAGAAGAAGAACTCCGTCGATTCGCGAAGGAATGTAGAAGTTTGAAGCATCTATCTCGGATAAAGCGAGATATTAGCTCTTCTTAGGATTACCGAAGAAGGGTAATGCTAAGGAAGGGGGCATGGGTGATGAAGGACTGATGAAGAACTCTCCTCGCTCCAGCAGGGCTTCGCCTCTCCTCTTCAAAATTCAGATCTCAAGGATGAAGCTCAAGATCCAAAACCAAGAGCCAAGAGCCTTTAAATCCAAGAGCAAGCCTCCCCAAAATCCAGCCTTTGCTCTTCAAGAAATCCGCCTCTTGATCAAAAACTCCAGCCCTTTGAAATGAAGGCCTAGGGGGCTATTTATAGGCCAAAGGGGTAGGGACTAAGGGGGGATGAGGACACCCCTGGGGTGTCTTGGTTTTGCCAAGACACCCCTAGGGTGTTTCGAGCTTGCCGAGACACCGCCGGGTGCCCCAGTTCAGTCCGAGGCTCTGCCGGGTGTATTTGCCATTGATTCTTCATCCCAACTCAGATTTGAGTGATTTCGGATGCGTTGGAATTCTGACGAAGAGATCTGTCGGCCCCAATGGTTGGATTATCTGTAGGGCGAACGGGACTCGAAGGGCGTTGCTCTTTTTGCAGCTGTCGCGGGGTTCCCGATTAACCCGTGTTCTCGTTATTCTGAAATTCTGTCGGCTCACGTAGTCCGTCGATTCACTTCAAGCGTTCACCGACGTCAATCGAACTTCTATGAACCGGGTAGTGACGTTCATCGTCATTCTTTAACACTTAGCTGTTCGTGGAGACCTATCGGCAATTTTTGATGCCTACAATAACAACTACAATTTTAGTATATTCCAAATATTATTGAAAGTGTATAATAAATGCTTAGCTTAAAAGAAACTAAATAAAATAATATGAAGATAAAATATGAAGTTAAAAAAAACACTTCTCAATAATACGTCTAGGAAAATGACATTATTAGTGAAATTTAAATATATGTCATAGGTAATTTGAATAAGTCAATATACTACATATTGAATGAATAAATTTCATAAAAAGATCTTAGAAATATATATTGTACTTTGGGGTATTAAAATGACCATTTTATATAAAAATTAGAATAATTAAATTTTAATATAAACTGCACGTGTATTTGCACACAATAATGCTAGTTCCATATTAATGGCATTCATTTCTTCGTATAGTCAATATCCGCATGACACTATAATCCAAACAAGATCTCATGCAGGTATATTTGCATCTATTCTATTTTTACTACCATGACCATTGAATTCTAGTATATCATTTAAATGTTTAAATATATTGTAATTTGATAAAAATATGATTAAAATTCAGCAGGTAAAATTAGTTCAGGCCGTTCAGCATTCAAAATCATATATTTAGGTTTTTTTTATATTTATACTTTACCAGTTATTTTCTCAAAAATTATAAATACTTTAAACATTCTGTGAACGTGAATAGTAACTAAAGAAATGTTTATATGTACAGACATATATGAATTATGAAAATAGTATATAATTTCATAAACTCAATGCTCATAATCTATTTATTCTCAAACAACACTAAACAAATATATCTTAAATATACAAAGCTTCTAATTAATAGAAGAGTGAACTTCATACCGTCAAACTTTTTTGTTTTTTTTTGGAAAAAGTTAAACAAAATTATTGATACATATTTTTCAGTGCATTCTGATAATATCTATAACTAGTTCTCAGATTATTTTTTCTTACATAATTTTCCTTTTCTAACAGTGATATCAAAAAAAGAGGATCCATGTTATGGATTTAAAATGATCTCTTCCCAGGTCGTTGGTGCCTAGGAGTAATCATGCACGTTTGGTGCATAATTACAAGAAGCTATATAACAAAAAAATTTGAGTCTTCATAAAATTTGATTTGATTACAAATATGATTAATTTCAGAAAGTAGGGAATAGTTTAAGCAGTAGGGAATTGTTTAAGAAAATAAGATTTCTGTAGGAAGTAGGAAATTATTTAGGAATAGAATTTTTTTACACATAAGATTTGTTTAGAAAGCCAAACGGAGGCTATTTAAGGTCAGCTAGGTATTACGGTTTTATGATGTTTTTTTTGTAATTAAAAACTTAGGAGAATTTTATTAATAAAATTAGGGCTTCTTATTTTTAGAATTTCAGATTTGTTCTTAGTGTTCTTAGACTATGTATATGCTTGATTCATTAGTGGTTACATAGAAATTTTGTACTACATGACTCATTGGTGGTGTAAAGTAAAGTTTGGGCTCTCATCAATTTGTGCTTTCATTGAGAGAATTCGATCATCTGCAGTGGTTGAAGGAGAGTTATCAACTACTGATAATCAAGCCTTGTCAAATCGAAAGAGGCTTGATAAATTAGAGAAGGTGTATGAAGAGAACAAGAAAAAGATCAAAGGTCTAACGAAGGCGATTGAATGATTGACTTTGTCAGTGACGAAAGTGATCAACAACAAAGCACATAATGAGGACAATGGTTGTTGGTGGAGGACTCATGGGAGAGGAAGAGGCTATGAAATATTTGATGATACATAGGGCGTTAGGCAACAGTACCATGACTGGCACCAATACCCGATGGTAGACCGAGCCATGATAGGCAGGTTGGTGATAGAAGGAGCTAAAACAGACTGAGCAATAGCCAATAGAGCCTTGGCCTATAGAGCTGCAGTGGGGCAGAGATGCAGGGCCTTAGCAAATAGCATACAGAGTCGTAGGGTTGTAGTAGGTAGCAAGCAGGGTCATGGCAGGGTGCGAACCATGGGCAACAGCAAGGAACGATAGGGAGGGCTTCGATGGTGCTCGTAAGAGCAAGTGCAGCAAGCTCCCAGTTGGGAGTCCTAGTCAGCATGCTCTCAAGAGCTCTCAAGCCATCTAGAATAAAAAATTAATAAATTAAGTCTTGGGAGGCACTCCTTCTTTTATGGAGCTCCAACAAGCTCCTAGTTAGGAGCTCCAACAATATCAAAAAAACCCTCTTCTATTTTAATATTTTACTCATTACTTTTAATTATATTTAAACCTCTTGTATTTTATTTCTAACCGTTGGATACGGCCTTCGAGGGAGCGCACACGGTCTTCGAGGCAACCCACGGTCTTCGAGGGAGCGCACACGGTCTTCGAGGTAACCCGCGGCTTTCGAGGGAACGCACACGGTCTTCGAGGTAACCCGCGGTCTTCGAGGTTGGGCACGAAGTTCGAGGTATCGCAAACTTTGACCGTCAACCGACTGATTACTATAAAATTCGATGGCTTCTCTCCTCAACCCATCATCTCCCAGAATAAAATGTCTAGCTCATCTAGCTCTAGCGATGATGAAATGATAAAGACGTTCTTTCTTATGGGAGCTGATGTCGTTGAGGAAGAAGAACAAGAGAAATGTTCAGCTTCAGTTCTACACAAACGACGTATCGTGCTCCATCGAAACCGACTAGAAGGGCACAATCGGTTATTCCAAGATTATTTTGCTAATGCACCAACCTATCCTCTTTATTATTTTCGTCAAAGGTTCAGAATGAGGCGTTCGTTATTCCTTCGAATCCACGACGCAGTCATCGAACATGACAAGTACTTCGTCCAAAAGAGGAATGGTGCTGGACAGTTAGGACCATCTAGTCTTCAAAAGATTACTGCAGCTATGCGGATGCTCGCATATGGAGCATCCGCTGACTCCGTTGACGACTACGTTCGGATCGGTAAAAGTACGTCGCTTGAGAGTGTGAAGAGGTTCGTTCGATCGATTATCAACATCTTTGGAGAGGAATACCTTCGTGCACCGACTAATGAAGACGTTGCACGCCTGCTCGAGGAAGGCTCACAACGAGGTTTTCCTGGTATGCTTGGGAGCATCGACTGCATGCACTGGACATGGAAGAACTGTCCAACTGCCTGGCAAGGTATGTATACTGGACATTTTTATGAACCTACAATTATTTTGGAGGCCGTAGCTAGAAAAGATCTTTGGATATGGCATGCCTTCTTTGGACTGCCGGGGTCTCATAATGACCTTAATGTTCTACATCGTTCACCGGTTTTCGCACAACTTGCGGAGGGAAGAGCTTCACCGTGCAACTATACCGTCAATGGCCACGAGTATAATATAGGATACTATCTCGCCGACGGGATTTACCCAGAGTGGTCCACATTAGTGAAGACTATTCCAGCACCTCGAGGAAACAAGCATAAGTACTTTGTTCAACAATAAGAAAGCGCAAGAAAAGATGTTGAGCGAGCTTTTGGCGTGTTGCAAGCTCGATTTGCGATTGTTCGTGGACCAGCACGTTTCTGGCAACCTTGTGTGCTGAAAGATATCATGACAGCTTGTATCATAATGCATAACATGATCGTTGAAGATGAACGTGATTGTCAATTGGACAACAACTTCGACTTTACCGATTCGGTACCAGTCGTTGAACCTTCTCATGTGCAGACGGTGCCTCTAACTGAGTTCATCCAAAATCATCATCGGATCAGGAACACGCAAACACACAAATCACTAAAAAATGATTTGATCGAGCATTTGTGGCAGCTTAAGGGATCCATCGCCGAGGATTAAGTTTCTTTATGTCTAATGTAATTTCAGAAAAGGAGTTCAAGTTGTTGTACTACGCCAATTTCATTTTCAATAAAGTAGTTGTTTTCATTCAATGCTAAACTTTTCAACTTCAAGTACAATCATAAATCTAATATAAGATAATATTTGATAATTAGGAAGAACTAATGAGGATGCGATGCGAGTGTTCGCGGGAAAAATCGTTGCTTTCTTCATTACTGATTCCATTGCACACTTGGTAATTGTTTATCGATTACAAAGATTCGGTCTTTTTATAAGATCCGGTTACAACGAAAATCAAATAAAAAGAAATAAAAATTACAACTTTGTTTCCTTGTTTGTCGAACAAATCGCGAGCTCCTATTTTGCGGTCGCTCGCTTGCGTGGGTTGTTTGCCTACGCCGGGTTTTATCCGTGGACCACCGCTAGATCTAGATCCGGTCGGATCTACGCAGTATAACGGGTATTATTTCGCCAAGGAAATAATAGCCGGAGGGATTGTTTCACTAAGGAAACAATCGCTCAAACCTCGGGATCAAAGACCAAGCTTTGATCCAGAGTATAACGACGTAGATCTGAGATCCGGTTCCTCTTGAACTCTTGCCTTATTTGGCGTTGACGATCGCCGAGCACCGGATCTGGATGGGCAAGTCTTCAAAGTCTTAAAGCTCCAATCTTTTTAAGTTTTGAGATCTGAATCCGGCAGAGCTTCGACTC
>BQKN01039499.1:0-10699 GCA_022839385.1 Asparagus kiusianus | reverse complement strand
GTTTCTATATCCCTTCGCGGATAGACGAAACTCTGCCGGATTTTCCCAGAAAGGATCTTGATCGACCGGCGGTCCACGGATATCAACATCCCCGTCACAGGCCAAAGACCCACGCAAGCGAGACCGCACCAAAACGGGATCTCGTGTTTATTTTCGATAAAGTTGTAATATTTTGTTTTCATTTAATTCTGTTGTAACGATTAAAGTTGTAACAGATCTAAAAAAAAGAGCAATGAAAACAGCGACTTTTCCCGAAAACAAGCTGGCGACCACAGTGGGAGCCGCCGACCTCGCTGCCGAGATCGGAGTGACGCAACCGGCCTTCAAGATCCGGGTGAATGAAGAGGTCGAATACGAGTTCGACCAGCAAAAGTTTGAAGAGTACCTCTCTTCCTCCTCCTCCAGATCCGCCTCTCCAAGCAGGCGTGGGAAGACTCCATCTCCCCGAAGGGCTCGTGGGATCTCTAACTCCTCAATCCAAGATCCCGTCGCTGCCACTACGCCCGTACCACGCAACGTCCCCGCGTCATTCAGCGTGGTTAAGGCTGTAGATCCGGCTCTCCTTCCCACCACAAAGGCGATTGATGATGCAACTCCAGCTCCATCAAAGAGGGCCCGCCAAAGACGGCGTCAACGCCTCGCCCTACAACAAGCCAAAGCCGCTGAATCGATAGACGGGATCCGCTACAACGAAGATCTAAAGTCCAGGTACCGCCGAGAACAACAACGGCAAACAACACACCTCTCCTCCAAACCAGAAATGAACCAATGGGTTCATGTTAAAAGAAATCGCTCCACTCTCGAGGAGCGAATCAAGAAGAGGCGAGCATTGCTTGCGCATGCCCGACTCCTTCTGAAGAAAGCGGAGGAGATGCAGAAAGAAACGGCGGTCAAAAAGCTGCCTACAAACAAGTTGGTGTGGGTACCCAAGTCAAAACCAGCACCTTCAACAAAGATGGGTGGAGTTATCGCCCAAAACTCCTCAAAATCAGATGTCGTTTCTCCGGTTCCAACGCCTTCAAAGGAGCCTGGTAAAAACGGGGACCCTTCAAGTTCCAGGGTTCCTTTGAAAGGTCGCCTCGGTCCTTTACCAGAGAACCGAGGTAGAGTACCTATCAAGGAACGACTGGGACCATTGAAAAGTCCCCAAGTTATAAATCAGACTGGGGGTCGTTTCAATCCCCCCAAGAAAGATGATAAAGGGAAAGCCCCTATCACCGACCGCATTGGGTTGCGAGTCGAAATACAAGAGCCTGTTCAGTTTCTACGCTCACAAAAGCATAAACTTGAACGGGCCACTTTTGAGAAAACTAACCAAGTGTTGCATTCCCAAAGGGAAACACACTCATCTGATGATGAGAGTGTTATACCGGGGAACACATGCCAATACTGTATAGGTTGCTCCAGTTATAAAACTGATGAGTTGTACTATAGAGCTGGGGGTGTGGAAAAACCCCGGAAGAAATATGTGCAGGACATGGAGTCCCGCTGCCCGTACGCTAACATAATCAAGGCGGTGCTATCAGAATGCTGCTGTGCTCAAAGCCCAAGAAGAGTCTCGGTGTTCGAGAGAATTTCGGGACCAAGGCAAAGGCGCTTCCGACGAAGAAGAACGGTGATCAAAGATGGATTCACCGCCAATATGACCTGCAAAGGGACGCCGGCATGAAATGATCTCGAGTCCATTTTGGAGGCATCCCGACGTCTAGCCCGTCTACAAGGAACATACAGTAGGGTTAGAACAAGATCACCTTCGGAAGATGAAGAATCCGATGCTGGCTCGGCAATCGCATCCGACAATACCGTATCCAGCGAAGGCCAACATTATGAATCACTCATGATCAGTGCTGAACAGGTATCCAAAATACTTGAAGAAGCCCTGGCCAAGCAAAAGGATAGCTTCAAATTCGAGATGGAGATGGCCATGCAGCGAATGAGGAAGATGCACGACCAACAAATTGCGGCGCTGACGGTTCACCAAGGAGAGCCCAATCGACGCAACCAAGATGAGAACGAACGGGAAGGAGATAACGTTAATATCCCTCCTGTCAACATCGACAACGGGGGTGGTCCTGCGGAAGATAATGCAAAAGAGGACCACGTCACTTCTCCCCGGAGCCACTCGAAGGCAGATACGGGTGAAGACCAGAAGATGAAAGACCTGGAGAGCAAAATCAATGCATTGATGAGTGCTCAAGAGGTAAAGAGATCCGGTATACCATGTCCCTACCCAAGGGAGTGGGAATCGATCCCATACCCGGCAAAGTTTAATCTAATTAACTTTACGCCGTTTGATGGGAAGGGTTCCCCTACCCAACACTTAATCTATTTCAAGTCTCATTTAGGAATCATTTCCAGAAATGAGTCCCTCATGGTGCGGTCATTCGTCGGCACTCTTCGCGGAGCTGCCTTCGATTGGTATCGCCGTCTCAAGCCCGGGAGCATCAACAGCTGGGATGACATGGAGGACATGTTTCTAACAAATTTCTTTGATGATGACACCGAGGTTTCAATTGGCACGCTATTCGACGAAAAGCAGAAGAATGGCGAGACGGTCGAAAACTTCGTGAAGAGGTTCCGGAATAAAGCAATGAATTGTAGGGATCCGGTCAGCGAGGATTTTATCCTCGAAACTTGCCACAACAATTTGACGTTGGACATCCTCGAAGCCATGGGAATGGCGCCGCCAAAGACCTGGAAGGACCTGAAGGTGCGGGGAGAACGAGCCGAGCGATTCCTCAAGAGGAAAAGGGCCGAAAGATGGCAAATCACAAACAACGCTCCGCAACAGAACTTTACCCCTAAGGGTAAAGGGAAGGCGCATGCAAATGCTGTGGTCGTGAATCAAGTGTTTGAGGTGCAAGCACAGCCGCAACAGCCGCAACAGCCGCAACAGCAGCAACAGAGGGCGCCTCAACAATCGAGGTGGCAACAACAGCCCCGGAAGCAAAAGGTCGGGGAGCCGAGGTTCCCGAAGGTCTACTCATTCAGGGAAGATGAAGTTCCCGGTATCTTCAAATACCTCGTCGAGAACAACAAGATCAAGTTGCCTCCGATCCAGGATCAAGAAGATGCCAAGAGGGTCAACGATCCCAAGTACTGCGCATTTTATAGGGCGGTGCACCATCCTACCAAGGTATGCTATGCTCTTAAAGATAAAATTCAGGCCCTAATCGATGTAGGGGTTATTACTATGAAGCAGCCTAAGGAGAAGAATGTGGGTGCGAATGCAGTGTCCATCAGCTTCGGGTCGGTTCCCTCGAGCTGGTTTCAACATGAACCAGTGATTAATGCAGCGGTGAAGACGGTGAACGATGATCCTCACCAACAGCGCCGGAAAGGGCTTGTACCACATACGACCCCGAATGGCGAAATCCTGTGGGTTCATCCGAACCTGATCACAGACGAGCAATGGACCGGATCGTCATCCAAGAGAAGGTCAAAAGGAAAAGGCAAATCTTGTTATGGAGTTTCTGCCATTCCAGGGAAAGAGGACGACAGAATCCCGGCCTTTCCACTTTCTGAAGACGAACAGGAGGCCTTCACAACCCGAAGCGGGAACGAATATCACTACAAGTACCCGGATGCTTCCGAGCTATTGGGTACCAAAACCCCACCTTCCAAGACGCTGTCAGAACTGGGGATTACAGCAACTCCCCCAACGCCAGTAGCTGCGGAGAAAGTCCCGCAGAAGGAGAAAGGGAAGGAGCCTGTACGCCAAGAAGTCCAAAACCTGAGGCAGTCTAGATTCAATCATCCGATTGGGAGAGACAAACCGGGAAATACAAGCTCTCCGCCCCATTTCGACATCATGGTGCAGTTGGCCAACATCCCGGCTCGGATAACCTTATACGAGTTGTTGCGCCTTTCGAAGGACACAAGAAAAGCATTGCAAGAGGCCTTGAGTGATTCGGAAGCCTTCTTGACTCGAATCAAACCGTCTCCTGAAGAACCAGAGTCGTCAGCTCAACAATGCAATCTGGCGGCGCATCACTTTCCCTGCATCTCTTTCACCAAAGAGGACATGCAGACGAAGAATTCGAAGCATGATCGACCTTTGTACTTCACTGGTCACATTGGCTCCAGCGTTGTCAACCGGATCCAAGTTGATCCGGGTTCCGCTGTTAGCATCATGCCATTCCGATTGATGCATCATCTCGGAATCCCGACTAGCAAATTAGCTTCCACTGGCACGACGATTTATAGGTTCAACACCAGCGGGTCTAGGCCCTTGGGGAAGATCCGAATCAAGTGCCAGATTGGGGATTTGAGGTCGGAAGTCACTTGTTATGTGATTGACGCGGAAACTTCCTATAACTTACTGTTGGGTCGACCTTGGATCCACGGTAACCTTATAGTCCCGTCAACTCTACATCAGTGCCTTAAATATGTAGACACAAACAATGAAGTCAAGACGGTGGTCGCGGATAAGCAACCGTTTAAGGGATTGGAGAATTATTTTACCGATTCCCTTTTATACGGCGCTGAATCCGATACTGAACCATCGGCCCAAGGAACGGACAGCGGAGATGAAGCTGATACCGAACCAGGGTTTGATTATGACGGCGGTTTTGTTTTAAATGATATTGTACCCGTTGTAATCAATCTTGACGATGATGAATCATCGGAAAATAGTTGTAATTGGCAACTTGCCGAAGAACTATCAATAAACGATGATTTAGAGTACTCGATGTGTCTTGACGATGTCACTAACGAGCTTTATGATAACCCCGATTTGTATATGCCGCTTCAGTCATTTTGCATGACGAAAAAGCAGGTACATGACCCTTGCGGAACGACGCTTGTCATCCCCGCAGGGATAGGGGGTGGAAAGGAGGTTGTCTACGGCAAAGGAAGGAAATCTCCGATACCCGACCACTTCATGGAAGAGGAAGACGACGACGATAAGCCTGCCCCACATCTGTTCAGGTACGATGCGAAAGCACGTAATATGATGGAAAAGCAGGGATATGACTTCAAGCTCGGAGAGGGTCTTTTCTTTGGTCGAGGTCCGCGAGTTCCACCTCGAATGGCCTATGTACCAAAGGGGAAGCCCGATGATTATTATCGACACAAACGAGGCTTAGGCTATGTCTCCTCAGATGACGAATGTTATTGGCAAGTCATTGATGAAATTGCCAACAAAGCTAGAAACGGATATTCTTCTGACTCTTCGTCTTGGGATTCCGACGCTAGTCTTGGTGAAATGTTCAAAAAGCTAATGTCGAACATGGTCACGGTTGATCCGACGACAATAGAAGAGGATGATCAGATGCCAACGTGGGAAGACCCGTGGGTTCATCACTTAAGCATGCAGTACGGTGATAGGTTCGAGCAAAGAGAGCCTCCTACCGAAGACCAAGTCGTCCAGGTGAATATGGGAAGCGAGGAGAATCCGAAGCCAATATTCATCAGCGACAGCCTCCTACCCGAGGAGGAAGAAGAGTTAATCTCTCTCATCCGGGAGTACATCGATGTATTCGCTTGGAATTACGAAGACATGCCAGGTCTCGACCCAAACATAGCAGTGCATCGTCTCAACATTAAGCCGGATGTCAAACCGGTCAAACAACAACAACGACGGTTTCGTCCGCAAATGATGGAAGCAATCGAAGCTGAAGTCAAAAAGCTCGTCGATTCGGGATTCATCCGAGAGGAGCAACATCCGGAATGGCTTGCCAATATTGTCCCGGTCCTGAAGAAGAACGGGAAGATCCGGATATGCATCGACTTCAGGGACCTCAATGCTGCTTGTCCAAAAGATGACTTTCCTCTCCCCATCACAGATGTTATCATCGATAACACGTGCGGGTTCGAGAGGATGTCTTTCATGGATGGTTTCTCTGGTTACAACCAGATAAAGATGCATCCAGATGATGAGAAGCATACTACATTTAGAACGCCTCTCGGCGTATTCTGCTACACGGTCATGCCCTTCGGCTTGAAGAATGCAGGTGCTACATATCAACGAGCTATGTCGAAGATTTTCCAGGAACATCTCCGAAAGACGGTCGAGTGCTACGTGGATGATATGGTCGTGAAAAGTCGTGATAAGAATGATCATCTTAAAGACTTGAAGACCATGTTCGACTTGATGCGGGCCCATCAGTTGAAGATGAACCCTACCAAGTCTTTCCTCGGAATGTCCAGTGGTAAATTCTTGGGATTCGTCGTCACCACCAAAGGTATTCACATCGACCCGGATAAAGCGAAGGCGATTAATGATTTACAACCTCCGAGAAACCTCAAAGAGCTCAGAGAACTACAAGGGCGATTGGCTTATATCCGTCGGTTTATCTCGAACCTTTTGGGGAAATGCCAACCGTTCTCCAGGCTCACAAAGAAGGGCGTGTCATTCGTATGGGACGACGCTTGTCAAAAGGCATTCGAGAGTATTAAAGGATATCTCTCGAAACCTCCCATACTCGTTGCACCGAAATTAGGCAAACCGTTCTTGATTTATATCAAGGCGACGAGCCACTCATTGAGTGCATTGCTTGCACAAGATGACGATAACGGTCACGAGCAGGCGGTGTATTATTTAAGCCGAACCATGGTGGGCGCGGAATCTCGATATCCTATGATTGAGAGAGAATGCCTCGCCTTAGTGTTCGCCATCCAGAAGATGCGGCATTACTTGGTTGGACATACCATCTATGTCATCTCCAAAGTTAACCCGGTCCGGGTGTTCATGACTCAGCCAGCTTCCATGAGTTGGTGGTTAGCAAAATGGGCTTTACTCTTGTCCCAATACGATCTGCACTTCAAACAGCAGAAGTTAGTAAAAGGGCAAGCCATCTGCGATCTCCTAGCATCTAATCCAACTACGGACGCCGCCGAGATATATGACGATTTAACTGATGAAACCCACGAAGTCAACACAACTTCACACCAACAAGTGTGGCGTTTGTACTTCGATGGTGCTTCCCGAGTGGCTCTTGTCACAGGTACTCCTGGATGTTCCAAGGTCTCCTCCGGAGTTGGGGTTGTCTTAGTTTCCCCAGGAAACCATGTGATGCCTCGAGCCTACTCATTAACTGAGCCGTGCTCGAATAATGTAGCAGAGTATAACGCACTGATTATAGGGCTCAATTTCGCCAAGGAGCTGGGGGTTGAGTATCTCGAAGCTTTCGGTGATTCTCAACTAATAGTTAAACAAGTCCAAGGGGAGTACGAAGTCCGAAGTTAGGACTTAATACCCTATCACAAGATGGCGGTGGAAATAGCAGAATCATTTGAAGGATTCTTCATCGAGCACGTTCCGCGGTTGCAAAACACCTACGCGGATGCATTAGCAGCTTTAGCTGTATCCTTGGCACAGCCTCCCGGAACAGAGCAATTTGTTACGGTAAGAACTCACCAACTCTTAGTGCCGTTTTATGATGAAAATGGCAGGGAAGAAGAGGTCCAGGAGGTACACACAACTCAGGCTGAATTCGAACCCCGAGATTGGCGTTTCCCCATCATCGACTACGTCTTGCATGGAATCTTGCCAGAAGATGTGAAGGAGAGAGAGTCAATCAGACGAAGAGCTCCAAGATTCTATTATAATATGGAGAATCGAACGTTATATCGCAGGGGGTACGATGGGTTGATAGCACGTTGCTTATCAACCAAAGAAGCTGAAGAAGTGCTTAGAGAGGCACACGAAGGAGAATGTGGCGCACACCAACCTGGCCCCAAGCTTTATTATCGCATCAGAAGAATGGGGTACTTTTGGCCCTTCATGATGAGTGATGCAATCACATATGCCCGAAAGTGTCACGCGTGTCAAGTACACGCGAATTATATGCACCAACCTCCGGAGCACCTGCATCCTTCGGTAACATCATGGCCGTTCGAGACTTGGGGAATGGACATTGTTGGCCCTATAAACCCCCCATCAGTCAAAGGTGACCGGTTCATCCTGGCGATTACTGATTATTTCTCCAAATGGGCTGAAGCGGTTCTACTCAGAGAAGTTAAGACGAGCAACGTCATTGCATTCATCAAGCACCATATCATCTACAGGCATGGTGTTCTAAGACGAATCATACACGACAATGGTCCTCAATTTATCAGCAACGCCTTCATAAGGTTCTGCGAAAAGTTCAAAATTCAGGACATCTCGTCAACAGCCTACAATCCCACAGCAAACGGATTAGCTGAAGCCTTCAACAAGACTATCATAAAGCTCTTGTCAAAACTCGTAAAGAGTAACAAACGGGATTGGGACGACAAGCTCGGCACGACGCTATGGGCCTATCGCACTACGGTGCGTACACCGACCGGCGCAACCCCATATTCATTGGTGTACAGATGTGAAGCCGTTCTCCCTTTAGAAATCCAGATTCCATCTCTTCGAGTCGCCCTCGCAACTCAGATGACGACCGAAGAACAGCATCAGAAACGCCTCGAAGAACTCGAGATGCTTGATGAAAGGCGCCTGGAAGCTCAACAGCATATTGAGTTTTACCAAGCCAGAATTTCTCGTGCCTTCGACAAAAAAGTTCGACAAAGGAGTTTTAAGGAAGGGGACTTGGTCTTAACCGAGAGACGTCCTATGATCATTAACTCCAAGAAGAAAGGCAAGTTCGAACCCAAATGGGAAGGACCGTTCGTAGTAGAAACAGTTTACTCGAACGGCGCCTATCGCCTAGTCACCAAAGATGGTGACCGGCTCATGATACCAATAAATGGCAAATTCTTGAAGAGATACTATCCTTAGTATCCTCAGAAGAATTGAGGTACCGGGAAGTTTCCGGAAGAATACCACATCGGGGTATTCTTAGGGATAACCCGGTCGCTGATGAGCAAGAAATCCATGTTCAAATTCCGAATGTTCTTGTTTGTCAGAATCTAACTCTCACAAGCACTCTTTTGCTGAGATGAAATCTGATCACTCCATGGGATCAATTTTCCCTCACAATACTTTCAGTGGTGTGTGACGATTCATAGTCCCCACCACGTAATTCCCACTTGGTCAAACCTTACTACAGTTAGGGCCACAACCAAAATCCCCTCTCGATTCCTCCAATGAACGAGAGGTCCACTTTCAAATCGAGTAACCAAACCTTACGACAGTTAGGGTTATCCGAGTCTTTTCGATTCTCGGAGTGGAGATTCCACTCTTAGTTTCATCCTTTTGGATTCTGGGGGTGGAGATCCCACCTCGAGTTTCCTTTCCAACTGAAGATAGAATATAAAATTCTTCCTCTTCAGTACTGTGAGACAGAATATAAAATTCTTCCTCTCTCAGCCTTTCGATTCTCGGAGTGGAGATCCCACTCCTAGTTTCACCTGTCGGATTCTGGGGGTGGAGATCCCACCTCGAGTTTCCTTTCCAACTGAAGATAGAATATAAAATTCTTCCTTTTCAGTAATGAGAGATAGAATATAAAATTCTTCCTCTCTCATTGAGTCTCTTTTCCAATTGAAGATAGAATATAAAATTCTTCCTCTTCAATGCCGGGAGATAGAATATAAAATTCTTCCTCTCCCATTTCCCCCTGTCTTTGCTTTCAGAAAAGACAAGGGTGAAGTCAACGCCTAATACGCGTTGCCGGGTAGTCTTTCCCGTGAGAAAGACGAAGACTATGTATTCAAAAGCATAGCACCTTTTCCCCTGTCTTTGCTTTCAGAAAAGACAAGGATGAAGTCAGCGCCTAACACGCGTTGCCGGGTAGTCTTTCCCGTGAGAAAGACGAAGACTATGTATTCAAAATCATAGCACTAAGTCTAAGAAAAGCAATTTTCTTAGCACAACGTTACATGTGGAACGGATTTAGACAATCCGCATGCTAGTCCGATTCAAACGGTAATCAGTGAAGGCATGTCAAACCCGTTGAAGGCTGGGGGTTTGCCAATAATCCCAGAGTCTATACCTAACACGTATAGCCGGTTTAAAATCTTTCACCGATTGAAAAAAGTTACCAGGGTCTAAACCTGGGGAATTTTATCCCGAAGCCTAAGGAGGGATGAGTCAACGCCTAACACGCGTTGCCGGTTTAAAATCTTTCACCGATTAAAAAAAGTTACCAGGGTCTAAACCTGGAGAATTTTATCCCGAAGCCTAAGAAGGGATAAGTCATCGCCTAATACGCGGTGCGGGGTGCCCTTTTCCCTATAAGAAATGGTGAAGTCTATGAATTCAAAGTCATAGTATTGAGGGCTGGGGGTGTACCAAAACATCCTATGAAAGAAGCAAATACGGAGTCTATAGTAGTAGATCAAGCCAGAAGCATACAACAACAAGTTCGTTAGCCCGAAGGCAACTGACGGTTAAGAATATCGGACTCCAAGCTAGAAAGCTTGTCTACGTAGCTCTGCTCAAGTTCCGCCTGCAGGCTAGCCCGGACAGAATCTTCGGAACCGCTCAGGACCTCCGCGGCTTCACTTTGCAGCTTCATCAATCCCTCCTGTGTTGATCCCAGCTTATCAAGCGTCCATTCACGGGAACGCTCTAATCCGGCCAGGTCCTCGGCGATGAGAGTAGCAGACTCCTCGGCACGCCTCAAAGCATCCTTCAGCCTAGCTATCTCTTCACGGGTGGAATCCAAGGAGCTGAGTAACTCGGCTCTGCCGGCATCCTTCTTCGCCAAGTTAGCCGTCAGCTGCGCAACAGAATGCTCACGTGACCGAAGTTCGCTGCCGATGGAAGATCTCTGGTCACACCATTGTGTCAGCCTATCTTCCATCTGAGAGGATATAAAAGAGGAAG
>BQKN01039496.1:0-11945 GCA_022839385.1 Asparagus kiusianus | reverse complement strand
CCCTCCCGGCTATTATCTCCTTGGCGAGATAGTACCCGTAATACGTCGTAGATCTGTTTGGATCGAGATCACGCGGTGGTCCACGGCACATAACCCCGGCGCAGGCAAAGAACCCCACAAAGCGAGCGACCGCAAAACAGGAGCTCGCGATCTGTTCAAAGGAAAGTTGTAATTTTTTGTTTCTTTCTTTATTTCGATCTCCATTGTAACCGGCTCTTATAAAAAGACCGGATATTTGTAAAACGCATAAAGTTGTTTTCAAAGTTTGTAATGGAATCCTCAATGAAGAAGAACACGATTTTCCACGCGAACAATCTGGCGACCACAGTGGGAGCCAACAGCTTCGCTGCCGAAGCTGGAGCGTCGCAGCCGCGGATCTCGATCCCGGTTGTGGAGGAGGTCGAGTATGAATTTGACCAACAGAAGTACGAGGAATACGTCTCCTCGTCCGGATCTACCTCCTCCCCCAAGTCCAAGAAGTCCCAAAAGCTCTCCTCTAGGAGAAAGGTGCGTTGGTGCGATAAAGTTGAAGTCACCAACGACGACCTCACCCCAATCGATGCCGAAGCTGCGTTGAGTGAGGCCCTACCGACCTCAAAGAAGGTCAAATCCGCCATTGAAGGCGTGGTGACTCTCTCCAAGAGAGCCCGCCAGAGGCAGCGTCAACGCCTCGCGAAGCAATTCGCCAAGGCCCTTGAGTCCGTTGACGGGGTCCGCTATCATGCGGATCTGAAGAACAAACGAGGCAAGCAGCCTCAACAGCAAATGCAGGGTGGTTCCTCTAAACCATCAACTATGGAGTGGGTCCGTGTCAAACGGAATCGCTCGACTTTGGAGGAGCGCATCCGCAAACGCCGCGCGTTATCGGCGCAAGCACGGGCCAAAGCTGAAGAAGCCCGTCGGAAGATGCAGAAGGAGGTGGTCAAGAAGCCGCCACCAACTCGCAAGGTTTGGAGGCCAAAGTCTGAAGCGGTTCAGGCTAAGGAGCAAGGCCCGCAGCCTCCAAAGATTCAACACCCGGCAAAGCAACCCAAACAGCCGGTGATTGCTGCAACTGCCCTGGGAGATCCCGCAGGACCATCGCAGAAGAAAAAATCCGTTTTGGAGCGACTCGGTCCACTTCCGAAGGAACGAGGTAAAGCTCCAGTTCAAGAACGCTTGGGGCCAATGAAGAAGCCCACAACAATGCAACACGCTGGGGGTCGCCGTAACCCTCAACACTTGGAGAAAACTGTGGCACCCAAGCGCACAACTTTGCGCATTCAAGTGCAAGATTCCGCTGAAGATTCACGTCCACGAAGACGCGTTTCGAGGTGTATAACTCTCGAGAGCCCGAAAAAGGCAATTAATCCTCAGAAGGAAATGTCGTCGTCCGAGGATGATGATATTATACCTGAGAAATCGTGCCCACACACGATAGGTTGCTCCGACTTTCAAACGGACGAGCTGTACTATCGTGTTGCGGGTACGAGCAAATCCAGAAAGAGAAGCCCTCAGAGGTTTGAAGCTCAATGTCCGTGTTCAAAACTTATTCGGGCAGTACTGTCTGAGTGCAACTGTGTAAAGACAGTCCCCGAAAGAGTTTCCGTGTTCGAGAGACTCAGCAATGAAGCGCCAAAGCCAAGGCCCAGGCGTTTCCGAAGAAAAAGAACGATGGTCGAAGACGGTGAACATTCAAGGGTCACTGTCAACATGACCAACAGAGGAACATCGGCTCAGGATAACCCCGAGACGATTCCAGAAGACATTCAGGAAAGCATACAGCATTCAGAACGCCCCTCGGTGTCTTCTGTTACACGGTGATGCCGTTCGGTCTGAAGAACGCAGGTGCCGCATACCAACGAGCGATGACTAAGATTTTCCAGAAACACCTCAGGAAAACAGTTGAATGCTACGTTGATGATTTGGTGGTGAAAAGCCGCAGCAAAGAAGATCACATCAAGGACTTGAGAACAATGTTTGATCTCATGCGGAGTCATCAATTGAAGATGAATCCCACAAAATCCTTCCTCGGAATGTCCAGCGGAAAATTCCTTGGATTCGTCGTTACCACCAAGGGTATACATATCGACCCAGACAAGGTAAAGGCGATAAATGAATTGCAACCCCCGAAGAATCTAAGAGAACTCAGAGGATTGCAAGGGCGTTTGGCGTATATCCGGAGATTCATTTCAAATCTTTCTGGGAAGTGTCAACCATTCTCTAAGCTAAACAAGAAGGGCGTATCGTTTATTTGGGACGATGCTTGCCAGAAGGCATTCGAAGATATCAAGGCGTATCTGATGAATCCCCCTGTTCTTGTTGCACCAAAATCAGGTAAACCGTTCTTGATTTACATCAAGGCGATGAACCATTCGGTAAGTGCTTTATTAGCACAAGACGATGATAATGGTCACGAACAGGCAGTTTATTACCTAAGTAGGACCTTGATAGGCGCCGAGTCTCGGTATCCAATGATCGAGAAAGAATGTCTCGCATTGGTGTTCGCAGTACAGAAGATGCGACATTACTTGGTGGGCCAGACGATTTACGTCATTGCCAATGTTAATCCGGTACGGGTGTTCATGACTCAACCAGGTTCGATGAATTGGCGGTTAGCAAAGTGGGCCCTTCTTTTGTCCCAGTATGATCTGCACTTCAAACAGTAGAAGTCGGTCAAAGGACAAGCGATTTGTGACCTTTTGGCGGCAAGCCCGACAACAGATACGGTTGAAGTATACGATGACTTGCCGGATGAAACCCACGAGGTTAATACCACGTCACACCAACAAGTATGGCAGTTATACTTTGATGGTGCTTCGAGAGCAGTTAATAAGGCAGTAACCCCTGGATGTCCTAAGGTCACTTCCGGAGTTGGAGTTGTCTTAGTTTCCCCAGGGAAGCACGTGATGCCTCGAGCTTATTCACTAACGAGTCCGTGCTCTAACAACGTAGCTGAGTATAATGCACTCCTCATAGGACTCAGTTTCGCCAAAGAGCTGGGGGTCGAATATCTCAAAGCCTTTGGAGATTCTCAACTGATTGTCAACCAAGTTCGTGGGGAGTATGAAGTCAGGAACCCAGATCTGATTCCATACCACCAGGAGGCCGTCAGAATGGCAGATTCTTTTGAAGAATTTTACATTGAATACATCCCGCGTCTGCAGAACGCTTATGCAGATGCGCTGGCAGCACTAGCAGTATCACTCGCGCAACCGCCCGAAACTGAACTGCTAGTCACAGTAAGATCACACCAACTCTGCGTACCCATATACGATATGGATATCGAAGAAGAGGAAGATAGAAACATAAACGCCAAAGAGGTGAACTCAACCCAAATCGGGTCCGAGTCCCGAGATTGGCGTTTTCCCATCATTGATTACGTCCAATATGGCATCTTGCCGGTGGACGTAAAAGAAAAAGAATCTATTCGCCGAAGAGCACCACGGTTCTTTTACAATACCGAGACCCGTACGTTATATCGCCGGGGGTATGATGAGTTGCTTCTCCGATGCCTTTCGAACGAAGAAGCAAAAGAAGTTCTTAAGGAAGCACACGAAGGAGAATGCGGCGCACATCAGCCTGGTCCCAAGCTGTATGATCGAATCAGAAGAATGGGATATTTCTGGCCAACAATGGTTCGTGACGCGATCGAGTACGCCCGAGAATGTCACGCTTGCCAGGTGCATGCGAATTATATGCACCAACCACCGGAGCGATTACACACATCAACCACGTCTTGGCCATTCGAGACATGGGGTATGGATATTGTCGGTCCTATCTTTCCTCCTTCAGTCAAAGGTGATCGATTTATTCTCGCTATCACCGACTACTTTTCAAAGTGGGCTGAAGCCATTCCGCTTAAAGAAGTGAAGACGAACAATGTCATCAACTTCATCAAGCATCATGTCATATACCGACACGGCGTGCCGAGGCGGATCATTCATGACAACGGTCCGCAATTCATAAGCAACGCCTTCATCAGGTTCTGTGACAAATTCAAGATCCAAGATGTTTCGTCGACAGCTTATTACCCCGCTGCGAACGGGTTAGCTGAAGCTTTCAACAAGACGATCATCAAGATTCTGTCAAAGCTCGTGAAAACCAACAAGCGAGATTGGGACGATAAACTCGGAGAAGCACTCTGGGCTTATCGCACTACCATACGCACACCCACGGGAGCTACCTCATATTTGTTGGTATACGGATGTGAAGCTGTGCTACCCCTGGAAATTCAAATCCCCTCCCTTCGGATCGCTCTCACAACGGAGATGACGACCGAAGAGCAGCATCAGAAGCGTCTCGAAGAACTCGAAAGGCTGGACGAAAGGCGCTTGGAAGCTCAACAACACATCGAGTTCTATCAGGCCAGGATGTCCAGAGCTTTTGACAAAAGGGTTCGCCAAAGAAGCTTCAAGGAAGGAGATCTGGTCCTCGCTGCTCGTCGACCAATAATCCTCACCTCTAAGAAGAAAGGTAAATTCGAACCTAAGTGGGAAGGACCATTTGTAATAGACACAGTTTATTCAAACGGTGCTTACCGCTTAATTTCTTTAGAGGGTATCAGGCAATTAATGCCAATAAATGGGAAGTTTTTGAAAAAGTACTATCCCTAGTACATTCAGGACAACTCATTTATCGGGAAGTTCCTTGAAGAATATTATACCTAATATTCTAGAGGATAACCCAAATTTATTTTTCCACCAAAATCCCTCACTGATCGATTTCAATTGACAGTGGGTCCACCGAAAAAGTCCTCTTTCAGTCCGGAGTCCTCTTTCAATAAACGAAAGAACTCCATTTCTTTCTCTTTGGTTAAACTGTCGCATGGTTATAACCGAAGTTGAAATTTCACTTCGATAAACGAAGAGCTCATTTTTCGATCAGATAACCAATCCTATAAAAGGTAAGTTTATTTAGATCTTCCGGATTCTCGGAGTGGAGATCCCACTTCTAGTTTCTTTCTTTCCCTGGAAATAGAATATAAAATTCTTCCTTTTCAGAATCAAGGAACAGAATATAAAATTCTTCTTTCCTTGCTCGGGAAACAGAATATAAAATTCTTCCTTTCCTACACTAACTCTTTTCCAATTTAGGATTCATCCTAGGAAGTTTATCCCGAATCCTAAGAAGGGATAAGTCTGCGCCTAACACGCGCTGCCGGTTTAGTCTTTTTCCGATTGAAAAAGACACCAGAGTTCGATTCTGGAGTATTTTATCCTGAAACCTAAGCAAGGATAAGTCAGCGCCTAACACGCGCAGCCGGTTAGTTCTTAACCGTTAAAAAGAATACTCGTCCACATATTCAACATTGTGGCTGGTTGTTATTAATAACACCAAAATCCGTGCCTCACACGTGTGGGGAATTTCATCCTGAATCCTAAGAAAGGATATGTCGGCGCCTAATACGCGCCGCCGGTTTAATCTCTACCCGTAGAAAGAGATACCAGAGTCTGACTCTGGGGACATTTATCCCAAAGCCTAAGTAGGGATAAGCCAACGTCTAAGACACGTTGCTGGGTGGCCTATTCCCATAACAATGGCAAAGTCTACATATTCCAAGTTGTAGCACAAAGTCTAAGGGAGTTCATTCCCTTAGCACAACGTCACATGCGGAACGGATTAAAACAATTCGCATGTAAGCCCGACTCAAACGGTAGTCGGTAAAAGCACATCAAATCCGTTAAAGGCTGAGGATTTGCCAAAAATCCTAAGTCAACGTCTCATACACGTTGCTGTTTAGTCTTTTCACAAGAAAAAGACGAAGTCTACGTATTCAATATCGTAGCACTAAAAGGGTTAACTCTTTTAGCTTAACGTGACGTGCGGAACGGATTTAGACAATCCGCATGCTAGCCCGACTCAAACGGTAGTCGGTAAAGGCTAATCAAATCCGTTAGAGGCTGGGGGTTGGCCAAAAATCCTAAAGCCAACACCTCACACGTGTCGCCGGGTAGCCTATTCCCGTAACAATGACGAAGTCTATGTATTCGACATCATAGCACAAAGTCTCAGAGAATTCAATCTCTGAGCATAACGTTACATGCGAACGGATTTAAACAACTCGCATGCTAGCCCGACTCAAACGGTGGTCGGTAAAGGCATATCAAACCCGTTGATGGCTGAGGGTTTGCCAAAAATCCTATGAGTATTGTGGTCAATCATTTCAAACGGAATGACGAATCATAATAAAGATAAAAAGACCAGTGTCACTAAAAGAGAATCAAAAGTCAGAGTACTCAGTAAACAAAATCATACATCATGCCCATGGTCAAAAATCTGCTGACTAATCTTAGACAGCTTCTCATCATAAGCTTGTCTAAGCTCAGCTCTGATAGAATCCTCAGTGGTGGCTGAAGTCTTCGAAGCAATCTCCTCTGTCTCGACTAGCTTCTGCCTCAAGGATGTCAACTCATCAGATACAGCAGTGCAGGTCTGCTGAGCCTGTGCTCTCGTCATCTGAAGAATATCCATGGCCCCCTCCTTCTCACGGAGTGCTCTTCTGAGCTGGTCTATCTCGGTCGCACAAGAGGTAACAGAAAGGTCGAGCTCGGCAAGCGAAGACAATCTAGCAGTAAGGTCGGTCCCAACTCGATCTACTCGGTCCCGCTGCATCTGAATCTCGAGCTCAGCAACCATCTGAGTCTCGCGCAGTGACTGTAGGCGAGCATCCAGCTCAACAGCAATAAAGGAGGAGGCACCTGCATCCCGGAGCTCACGAAACGTCTGAAGCTCACGCTCTAAACAGTCGAGGTCGTCGACTATAGCCTTCGCCAGATCTGGATATCCTGCTTCTCTTATTGAATTAATTCTGGGATCTAGGAAAGGCTTGAACTGGGGAAGGAAAAGTCTATCGTGGAAGAGCTTGCCAATCATAGCATTCACGAAGGAGAAGAAGGAGCGGACTTCTATACAGATGACGATCTTCTCAGGATCGTTATCTGATAGCAACTCCTTCACAAGGACATGGAGCCGAGAAGAAACCCCTACACAAAGAAGGAAAAATTCGTCAAAAGTGGCCTTGAGAAATAAATGAGTAATACTTTCAGTTACTTAATTCATACCTTCCCGAGCCGCTGGGGGTAGTGGTGAAGATGTGACGGCTGCAGATGTATCAACTGGTGGAGTTGGTCTCGTAGCTGGTTCAATAGGATTTTCCTCAGCAAAAGCTCCTGTCAAATTCAAAACGGAATTCAAAGAGGCGTCTCATTATAGCCGTATTAGTCAAAATTGGCTAGTCCTATAATTGACTCAAAAAGAGGCACATACTTTCGAAGGAACCATCCTCGGGATTTTCAGCGAAAGCGGGCTCAGAAAACATATCCCCTGGTAACTGGTCATCGATCTGAGGAGAGCTATATATGTAGCGCATCATAGGAGTGTCCGCAAACAAGCTTCCCTCGTCAAAATCATCAATGGAGAAATCTGACATAAAAGAATGTAACTGCCAAAGAAGAATGAAGAGACCACAACCAATGGGAATGAATTACCTTTCCTGGGCGCATCAGCCTCTTCATTTCCAAGATTCGCCTCCTGCAAATTATCTGAAGGAGAAAGAAGCAGAAAACAGTTAGAGGATACCCCAAATTCATTGGTGTATTATCCAAAGAAATACGTTGTCAATGTTAGATGTACCTTGATTCACGGAATCAGGTCCTACATTGACCTCCTCTCTGATGTCAGCAACCCCTGTAGGCCTCTCTACAGGGGGTGGTGGGTCAAACTCATCGGGAGATACAGGAATAGGATCGGGACTCTCTCCACGCACTCCTATATAGAGATGGAAAAGTATAAGTCAATGTGCTGAATAACCAAGGGAATGGTCCTCGGGATAGATGTTACCTCTGTCACTAGCAGGATCATCACCAGCCAGATCCATATCTGAGGCTCGGGAAGCTGCACGTGGCTTACGGGCCAATCTCTTCCGCCTAGCAATGGGGATCGAAGGTCTCGCCCGGGGAGGAGGACGGAACTCTTCATCCTGGTCGGCTGTGGTCCCTGAAACATCAAACCACAGTTAGTTCAATGATTCTGGAAGATAGAAGAAAAGATGAAGTACAAACCTCGCTCAGAAGAGTCATCATAATCTTCAGGATCTCCGCCTGAAGCCTCGTCTGTGGAATGGAATGTCTTCTGGCCCTCTTCATCAATCCGGCGAGTCTTGTTCCGTATCCTCTGTGCCCGAGCGTTCTCCCGAATCCTACGGGAATCAAGCTGAGAAGCCTCCTCAGCCTCTATCTCTGCAATCGGCTTCACGGGGACAGTCTTGTTAGCAGCTAATAACCACTTGCAGCTCAAGAAAGTAAGGTTCAACTGCCGGTCAATACTCGGGAGGCTGAACTTAGCACCGGTACAGCCAGTCACGGTCCACAACCATGCACGGAGACCGTCTACCAAACCACTATGGGTCCGAAACTGCTGACGAGGATTCCCGATGTAGAGCTGATCATAGCCAAACTGGCGAGCAAATCGGCAAGGTAGATATGGCTCTATGAAGCACTGATCCCTCACCCGGAAGATCAGATAGCCGGGCCTAATGTTCACTAGCCAGTTGAAGTAGCCGATGTCTAAGTGAGTCCGGTACTCTCTCGTCTTCTCATCATCTATCAAGCACTCGCCGTATCGGCCGGAGAACTGCGGAAAACAAGTGGAGAATGCCCAACACTTGTGGACCTGCAGCTGCTGTCTGACGTCAGAGAATCCGCGGCCCTCCCACCTGCCATTCTCAAGCAACTGTAGCAGGGGAACAGAGTGGTCTATGGTGTTCGGCACTGACATCATGTCTAAACGGTGAAGGACGAACCAAGCCATCAAATAAGCATATGGAAGCTCCACCTTTAGAGTGGGAATCTGACCTGGCGAATCGGTTTCCTTCCGTGTGAAGGCACTGGAAAGCTGTCGAAGTCCTCGATGAATGTTAGTCACCATCGCCGGAAGAAGTGAAAGATCTTTCTTATAGGCGAGCTGAACTGCTGGGTAAAGTACCTCCAGTGGCAAGGCGTCGCAAGACTGATATGAAACCACACACTCCTTCAACCAGATAGCAAGAAAGCCAGCAAGAAGAGTCATCGGTCGGATCGGGGCGGTCACATGCCATAAGAATGACCTGAACTTGGTCCCTGCGGAGAAACCACCCTCAGGACTGCTAGCGGTATAAGAATGAGAGTCGGTCTTCTTCATTAGATTATTCACCTCTGAGGGAGTGAGTGTGGCTAACTCACAAATATCCTCGCCGGAGCTGCTCTCCAGATTCCTGAACAGATAATTGGCAAACTGCCTCAGACTCACACATACCTTGGTTCTCTTTGCTAAAGGCTCAGACTGCGCCAAAGCAATGTGATAATGACAAGTGAGGTCCCATAGGGTCTCATAACGGTCGGGCATGCGATCCTTCAGCTGGCTTAACTCATGATTACAGGGAAAGTACTCCTGGTATAGCATCTGTCCCATGGGCAATCCAGAAATCCTGTGCATCTCATGAAGAGCCAAGCCCAACTCCCCTTGCCGGGTCAGAAAAGTGTTCGAGTCTGGATTATATAGCTCGAACAAAGCACAAAAATGCCTCAAACTGATCGGCAAGCCATACATGGTGGCACGGATAGCTGCATATAAGCCACAAACGTGCAACTCTTCGCCCCATCGGCTCAAGACATATGTCGTCATACGGGTCCACCAAGACTTGTCCGAAGAGTGGACCCAACCATAAAACCTGTGAAGCGTCGCGGGCATCTCACGTCCTAGAGCAGCAAGACGGTTCCTCAAAGTAGAAGCGATGGCGAGGAGCTCGTTACGTGGTGGCGCATCTAGTCCCACTACTCCGGGATGCAATCCAGTGATGTGACTCCTGCTCGAGCCAGGAGCTGCCTGATGGGTGATGTAGCCACAATGGACACTCTCATGATCTTCCGTCAAGTGCCACGACATCTCCCGTGTCACAGCCTGACGCCTGAGCTCAGTCAACGAACGATGACGAGGAATCTCCGGCAAGTACATGAATCTGCTGCCAATCTTATGGAGCCACTGCTCAGCATCAATGAATACGGCATCTGGATCGTCGACAGAATCGCCAAACAAGAAATCGCTCTTCCGAAGAGGCTGGGTAGAGCTGGCGTCCGTCACGAAAGGCGCATCTGTAATCAGCTGGCGAAGAGTTCGATGCCCACCTTCCTTCACCACTTGGGTAACCTCAGTAGATGTGCCCGAAACAAACTAAGGAGTAGCTGGAATAGGAGAAGGATCGTCGGAAATCGAGTAATACTCACCACGACGCCCATATACTGCGTGGGACGAGAATGAGCCAGAAGGATACCCCACTGCAAAATAGACAATCAAACACTGGTTAGTCTCGATTATAAAAGGAAATTGAACTCATCTTACAAATAGCTAAGATAGAGTCATTGCCTTATAAAGGGTGAGACGATTTGGCCACATTGTGCAATCACAAAACAGGGTATGTCGACAACATATCCCTGCCTTATAAAGCGTAATGTAGCGTCAAATCGCCCCCTTTAATTTTGAGATATAGTTTTGACCAAGCAAAACATATCTTTAAAGCGTCGATCCTCGCTAAGGAGAATCAAGGCTCTTCCCGATTGCCTCGCCAAGGAGAACAACGTGGGGTAAAATGGACCAATTTATAAATTTTCAAGAAAAGAGGGGTTAATTTGCAAAATTTCCAAATATGCCAAAAGCGTCGATCCTCACCAAGGAGAATCAAGGCTCTTCCTGATTGCCTCGCCAAGGAGAACAACGTGGGGTAAAATGGGACCAATTTGTAAATTTACAAGAAAATAGGGACTAATTTGTAAATTTCCAAATACTGCCAAAAATAGCTTACCAGCATAGGAGGGAGGCGCGCCATCAGCCGGCATAGCAGGGGAACGACCTCTCGTAGCGCGCGACATGACAAGCTGCAAAATAATTTAAAAGAGGTCAGATCTAGAAAAAAGACCACTTTTTTATCAGATCTACCCCCTTGAAAGATTAACTCGAGGCATCAAATCACACCTTCAACCCTCACATGCGATCCCACAAGTACATAAATTAAATTGAGCATGAAAAAGATCAAAATTGTGGAGGATTTACCTGAAGAAAGGCTCGAGATCCAATAAAGATGGGATCTTTTAGGAAACTTTCACCACGTGCTCGAGGGGCCTGAGAGAAATTCTAAAAAATGGTTTTTCGAGGGATTTTTCAGTCCGAGATCAAAAGGAAGCCTAGATCTGGGACAACTATCAAAGTTTCGAGGAGAAAAGACGCTCGAGGGAAGAGAAAATCAAAAAAGAGGGTTGAGGGGGGGCCGGCCCTAGAGAGGAGAAGAGGAAAAGGAGAAAAAGAAAAAATGGACCCCTTTTTATAAGGTGAACCAAGTTGAACCAAACCGGACCAAGTTGAACCGAACCGGACCAGTCCAAATCAGTTCAAAAGAGACTGAATTAAGCGTCGAAACGACTTCAAATCAACTGAGGGTCTCATCCTTGGTTTATGCCTGTCTCTCCCACACATTCGGAAGGAACGGAAGAAATTTTTTTCGAGTCAAATTACTGTCTTTTTTGGTTCATTTTCAAGCCGGTTCAGCTCATTTTGAGCACGGAAATACTCCAATAAGGTATACGAGTATAAACTATTCCCTATTTTTATTGATAAGTTCCTGGAGAATATTTTTCTATTCTTAAGGATAACTTAATAACACGACGCCGGACAACGCGTCACAAATGAAGACTCAACGCCAACAATCGAGGGTTAGTTGTACGTCGAACCAATGAGCACGAGCTAAAAGATTGGAAAATCAGGAATCGACTTCAAAGTTCAAATTCCGACAACGGTCAGACAATAAATGCAGCACCAGAATCCTTACAAGCATTCGACAAAGCACCGAATAGCCTGAAGGAGTGAAGGAATACAGAACAAAAGTCGTTCCAGGTCCCGTTACACCGACAAGGAATAGGGGCAATCATATCCAAAGC
>BQKN01039493.1:0-10672 GCA_022839385.1 Asparagus kiusianus | reverse complement strand
ATGCACCGCCTCGACATCAAGCCGGATGCCAAACCTGTCAAGCAACAGCAAAGACGGTTTCGTCCGCAGATCATAGAAGCCATCGAGGCTGAAGTTAAAAAGTTGATCGACTCAGGATTTATCCGGGAAGAACAACATCCAGACTGGTTAGCCAATATCGTTCCAGTCATGAAGAAAAATGGCAAGATCAGGATTTGCATCGACTTCAGGAATCTGAATGAAGCATGTCCAAAAGATGATTTTCCCCTCCCAATCACGGACGTCATTATCGACAATACGTGCGGATTCGAAAGAATGTCCTTCATGGACGGCTTTTCGGGGTATAATCAAATCAAGATGCACCCGGATGACGAAAAGCATACGGCATTCAGAACGCCCCTCGGTATCTTCTGCTACACGGTGATGCCGTTTGGTCTAAAGAATGCAGGTGCCACGTACCAACGAGCAATGACTAAGATTTTCCAGAAACACCTCAGGAAGACGGTTGAATGCTACGTTGATGATTTAGTGGTGAAAAGCCGCAGCAAAGAAGATCACATCAAGGACTTGAGAACAATGTTTGATCTCATGCGGAGTCATCAATTAAAGATGAATCCCACAAAATCCTTCCTCGGAATGTCCAGCGGAAAATTCCTTGGATTCATCGTTACCACCAAGGGTATACATATCGACCCAGACAAAGTAAAGGCGATAAATGAATTGCAACCCCCGAAGAACCTAAGGGAACTCAGAGGATTGCAAGGGCGTCTGGCGTATATCCGGAGATTCATTTCAAATCTTTCTGGGAAGTGCCAACCATTTTCGAAGCTAAACAAGAAAGGCGTATCGTTTATTTGGGACGATGCTTGCCAGAAGGCATTCGAAGATATCAAGGCATATCTGATGAATCCACCTGTTCTTGTTGCACCAAAATCAGGTAAACCGTTCTTGATTTATATCAAGGCGATGAACCATTCGATAAGTGCTTTATTAGCACAAGACGATGATAATGGTCACGAGCAGGCAGTCTATTATCTAAGTCGGACCTTGATAGGTGCCGAGTCTCGATACCCGATGATCGAGAAAGAATGTCTCGCATTGGTGTTTGCGGTGCAAAAGATGCGACATTACTTAGTTGGCCAGACGATTTATGTCATTGCCAATGTTAATCCGGTACGAGTGTTCATGACTCAACCAGGTTCGATGAATTGGCGATTAGCAAAGTGGGCCCTTCTCTTGTCCCAGTATGATCTACACTTCAAACAGCAGAAGTCGGTCAAAGGACAGGCGATTTGTGATCTTTTGGCGGCAAGCCCGACAACAGATACGGTCGAAGTATACGATGACTTGCCAGATGAAACCCACGAGGTTAATACCACGTCACACCAACAAGTATGGCAGTTATATTTTGATGGTGCCTCGAGAGCAGTCAATAAAGCAGTGACCCCGGGATGCCCTAAGGTCACTTCTGGAGTTGGAGTTGTCTTAGTTTCCCCAGGGAAGCACGTGATGCCTCGAGCTTATTCGCTGACGAGTCCATGCTCTAACAACGTAGCCGAGTATAACGCACTCCTCATAGGACTCAGTTTCGCCAAAGAGCTGGGGGTCGAATATCTCGAAGCCTTTGGGGATTCTCAACTAATTGTTAACCAGGTTCGCGGAGAATATGAAGTCAGAAACCCAGATCTGATTCCGTACCACCAGGAGGCCGTCAGAATGGCAGATTCTTTTGAAGAATTCTACATCGAGTATATCCCGCGCCTCCAGAACGCTTATGCGGATGCACTGGCAGCACTGGCAGTATCACTCGCTCAACCGCCCGAAACTGAGATGCTAGTCACAATAAGATCACATCAACTCTGCATACCCATATACGATATGGATGTTAAAGAAGAGGATGATGAAAACGGAAACACCAAAGAGGTGAACTCAACCCAAATCGGGCCTGAGTCCCGAGATTGGCGTTTTCCCATTATTGACTACGTCCAATATGGCATTTTGCCAGAGGATGTAAAAGAGAAAGAATCTATTCGTCGAAGAGCACCATGGTTCTTTTACAATACCGAAACCCGTACGTTATATCGCCGGGGGTATGATGATTTGCTTCTCCGATGCCTTTCTAGCGAAGAGGCAAAAGAAGTCCTTAAGGAAGCACACGAAGGAGAATGTGGTGCACATCAGCCTGGTCCCAAGTTATACGATCGAATCAGAAGGATGGGATATTTCTGGCCAACAATGGTTCGTGACGCGATTGAGTACGCTCGAGAATGTCACGCTTGTCAAGTGCATGCAAATTATATGCACCAGCCACCGGAGCGATTACACGCATCAACCACGTCTTGGCCATTCGAGACATGGGGTATGGATATCGTCGGTCCCATCTTCCCGCCTTCAGTCAAAGGTGATCGATTCATCCTCGCTATCACCGACTACTTTTCAAAGTGGGCTGAAGCCATTCCGCTTAAAGAAGTAAAGACGAACAATGTCATCAACTTCATCAAGCATCACGTTATATACCGACATGGCGTGCCGAGGAGGATCATTCATGACAACGGTCCGTAATTCATAAGCAACGCCTTCATCCGGTTCTGTGACAAGTTCAAGATCCAAGATGTTTCGTCAACACCTTATTACCCTGCCGCTAACGGATTAGCTGAGGCTTTCAACAAGACGATCATCAAGATCTTATCAAAACTCGTGAAGACCAACAAGCGAGATTAGGACGATAAACTCGGAGAAGCACTCTGGGCTTATCGCACTACCATACGCACACCTACGGGAGCTACTCCATATTCGTTGGTCTACGGATGCGAAGCTGTGCTACCGTTGGAGATTCAAATCCCCTCCCTTCGGATCGCTCTCGCAACGGAGATGACGACCGAAGAGCAGCATCAGAAGCGTCTCGAGGAACTCGAAAGGCTGGACGAAAAGCGCTTGGAAGCTCAACAACACATCGAGTTCTATCAAGCAAGGATATCCAGAGCCTTCGACAAAAGGGTTCGTCAAAGAAGCTTCAAAGAAGGAGACTTGGTCCTCGCTGCGCGCCGACCGATAATCCTCACCTCTAAGAAGAAAGGTAAATTCGAACCTAAGTGGGAAGGACCGTTCGTAATAGACACAGTCTATTCAAACGGTGCTTATCGCTTAATTTCTTTAGAGGGTAACAGGCAATTAATGCCAATAAATGGGAAGTTTTTGAAAAAGTACTATCCCTAGTACGTTCAGGACAACTCATTTATCGGGAAGTTCCTTGAAGAATATTACACTTAATATTCTAGAGGATAACCCAATTTTATTTTTACCACCAAAATCCCTCGCTGATCAATTTCAATTGACAGTGAGTCCGCCGAAAAGGTTCACTCTCAGTTCGGAGTCCCCTTTCGATGAACGAAAGAACTCCATTTCTTTTCTCTTGGGTTCAACCTTTCTTATGGTTGTGACTCAAGTTGAAATTTCTCTTCGATAAACGAAGAACTCATCTTTCAATCTGATAACCAATCCTATAAAAGGAAAGTTTGTCAGTATCTTCCAGATTCTCGGAGTGGAGATCCCACTTCTAGTTTCCTTCTTGCACTGGAAATAGAATATAAAATTCTTCCTTTCCAGAATCAAGGAATAGAATATAAAATTCTTCCTTCCTTGTTCGGGGAATAGAATATAAAATTCTTCCTTCCCCACACCAACTCTTTTTCCAAAGTTTACCAATTTAGGATTCATCCTAGGTATTTTATCCCGAAACCTAAGCAGGGATAAGTCTGCGCCTAACACGCGCTGCCGGTTTAGTCTTTTTCCGATTGAAAAAGACACCAGAGTTCGATTCTGGGGTATTTTATCCTGAAACCTAAGTAAGGATAAGTCTGCGCTTAACACGCGCTGCCGGTTAGTTCTTAACCGTCAAAAAGAACCCCCGTCCGCATATTCAACATTGCGGCAGGTTGTTATTAATAACGCCGAAATCCGTGCCTCACACGCGTGGGGAATTTCATCCTGAATCCTAAGAAAGGATATGCCGACGCCTAACACGCGTCGCCGGTTTAGTCTTTTTCCGATTGAAAAAGATACCAGAGTTCGATCCTGGGGAATTTTATCCCGAAGCCTAAGTAGGGATAAGTCGGCGCCTCACACGCGTCGCTGGGTAGCTTATTCCCATAACAATGGCAAAGTCTACGTATTCGAAGTCGTAGCACAAGGTCTAAGGGAGTTCATTCCTTTAGCGCAATGTCACATGCGGAACGGATTAAAACAATCTGCATGTAAGCCCGACTCAAACGGTAGTCGGTAAGAGCACATCAAATCCGTTAAAGGCTGAGGATTTGCCAAAAATCCTAAGTCAACGTCTCATACACGTTGCTGTTTAGTCTTTTCACAGGAGAAAGACGAAGTCTACGTATTCAATATCGTAGCACTAAAAGAGTTAACTCTTTTAGCGTAACGTAACGTGTGGAACGGATTTAGACAATCTGCACGCTAGCCCGACTCAAACGGTAGTCGGTAAAGGCTAATCAAACCCGTTGAAGGCTGGGGGTTAGCCAAAAATCCTAAAGCCAACACCTAACACGTGTCGCCGGGTAGCCTATTCCCGTAACAATGGCGAAGTCTATGTATTCGACATCATAGCACGAAGTCTCAGAGAATTCAATCTCTGAGCGCAACGTTACATGCGAGCGGATTTAAACAAATCGCATGCTAGCCCGACTCAAACGGTAGTCGGTAAAGGCATATCAAACCCGTTGATGGCTGAGGGTTTGCCAAAAATCCTATGAGTATTGTGGTCAATCATTTCAAACGGAATGACGAATCATAATAAAGATAAAAAAAGGAGATTCACTAAAAGAGTCAAAAGTCAAAGTACACAGCAAACAAAATCAGACATCAAGCCCGTGGCTAAAAATCTGCTGACTGAACTTAGACAGCTTATCATCATAAGCTTAGCTAAGCTCAGCCCTAATGGACTCCTCAGTGGCGGCCGAAGTCTTCGCAGCAGTCTCTTCTGTCTCGGATAGCTTCTGCTTCAAGGACTTCAACTCATCAGACAAAGCCGTGCAGGTCTGCTGGTCCTGTGTCTTCGTCATCTGAAGAACATCAAAAGTCTCCTCCTTTTCACGGAGTGCTCTTCTGAGCTGGTCTATCTCGGCCGCACAGGAAGTGAGAGAAGAATCGAGCTCGGCAAGTGAAGATAACCTGGTAGCCAGGCCGGTCTCAACTCGAGCTACTCGGTCCCGCTGCACCTGAACCTCAAGACTGGCGAGAAGCTGAGTCTCGCGTAGTGACTGTAAACGAGTGTCCAGCTCATCAGCAATGAAGGAAGAAGCACCGGTATCCCGAAGCTCGCGAAACATCTGAAGCTCACGCTCTAAGCAGTCGAGATCGTCAACTATGGCCTTCGCCAAATCTAGGTATCCTGCCTCCCTTATTAAATTGATTCTGGAATCGAGGAAAGGTTTGAACTGGTGAATGGAAAGTCTACTGTGGAAAAGCTTGCCAATCATAGCCTTCACAAAGGAGAAGAAGGAGCGAACTTCTAGACAAATAACGATCTTGTCGGGATCGTCGTCAGATAACAACTCCCTCACTAGATCATGAAGATGGGAAGAGCGCCCTGCACAAAAAGGAGAGAAGTCCGTTAAAAGTCCTAATAAGACAAAGGAATAGCACTCATCGATGAGTTGACTTATACCTCCTTCCCCTTGAGACGCTGGGGGTAGTGGAGGTGTAACGGCTGTAGGTGCATCAACTGGTATAGTTGGTCTCACAGCCGGCTCGACAGGGTCTTTCTCAACAAAAGCTCCTGCCAGATCCAAAACGGAATTCGCAGAGGCGTTACATTATAGTTGCATTAGTCAAGATTGGCTAGTCCTATAATTAACTCAGAAAGGAGCACATACCTTCCAAGGAACCATCCTTAGGGTTTTCAGCGAAGGCGGGCTCAGAAAACATATCCCCAGGTAACTGATCATCGATCTGAGGAGAGCTGTATATGTAGCGCATCATAGGAGTATCCGCAAACAAGCTTCCCTCGTCGAAGTCATCGATGGAGAACTCTGACAGAAGAGCATATAAGTGCCAAAAAGAAGTGAAGAGACTACAGTTAATGGAAGTAAGTTACCTTTCACGGGTACATTAGCCTCTTCATTTCCAAGATTCATCTCTTGCAAATTATCTGAAGGAGCAAGAGGTAGAGGACAGTTAGAGGGTACACAAATTCATTGGTGTATCATCTAAAGAAATACGTTGTCAGTGTTAGATGTACCTTGATTCACGGAATCGGGTCCTACATTGCCCTCCTCTCCAATGTCAGCAACCCCTGTAGGCCTCTCTACAGGGGGTAGCGGATCAGACTCATCGGGAGATATGGGGATTGGATCAGGACTCATCTCATGCTCCTCACGTGCTCCTATATAGAGAGGGAGAAGTATAAGTCAATGCGCTGAGTAACCAGAGGAATAGTTCTCAGGATAAATGTTACCTCCATCACTGGCAGGATCATCACCAGCTAGGTCCGTATCGGAAGCTCGGGAAGCTGCAGGCAGCTTACGGACTAACCTCTTCCGCCTAGCAGTGGGGATCGAAGGTCTCGCCCGAGGAGGAGGATAGAACTCTTCATCATGATCAGCTGTAGTCCCTGAAACATTGAACTATAGTCAGTTTCAATACTTTTAGAAAATAGAAGGAAAAGATGAATAGCAAACCTCGTTCAGAAGAGTCATCACAATCTTCGGGATCTCCGCCGGAAGCCTCGTCTGTAGAATGGAATGACCTATGGCCCTCTTCATCAAGTCGGCGAGTCTTATTCTGTGTCCTCTGTGATCGAGCCTTCTCCCGAATCCTGCGCGAATCAACCCGAGAAGCTTCCTCGGCCTCTAGCTCCGCAATCGGCTTCACATGGATAGTCTTGTTGGCTGCTAATAACCACTTGCAGCTCAAGAAGGTGAGATTCAACTGCCGATCAATACTCGGGAGGCTGAACTTAGCGCCGGTACAGCCAGTCACGGTCCACAACCATGCACGAAGACCGTCCACCAAACCACTGTGGGTCCGAAGCTGCTGACGAGGATTCCCGATGTAAAGCTGATCGTAACCAAACTGGCGAGCAAATTGGCAGGGTAGATATGGCTCTATGAAGCACTCATTCCTCACCCGGAAAGTCAGATAGCCGGGCCTGATGTTCACCAGCCAATTAAAGCAGCCAATGTCTAAGTGGGTCCGATTCTCTCTCGGCCTCTCATCGTCTGACAAGCACTCGCCATATCGACCGGAGAACTGCGGAAAACAAGTGGAGAATGCCCAACACTTGTGGACCTGCAGCTGCTGTCGGACATCAGAAAACCCGCGGCCTTCCCACCTACCATTTTCAAGCAACTGCAGCAGGGGAACAGAGTGATCTGTGGCGTTCGGCACCGACATCATGTCCGGACGGTGAAGGACGAACCAGGCCATCAAATAAGCGTAGGGAAGCTCTACCTTAAGCGTGGGAATCTGACCCGGCAAATCGGTCTCCTTCCGTGTGAACGCACTGGAAAGCTGTCGAAGTCCTCGGTGAATGTTAGCCACCATCACCGGAAGGAGTGAGAGTTCCTTCTTATATGCGAGCTGAACTGCTGGGAAAAGTACCTCCAAGGGCAAGGCGTCCCCAGACTGATATGGAACCACGCACTTCTTCAACCAGATAGCAAGAAAGCCGGCGAGAAGAGTCATCGGCTGAATCGGTGTGGTCGCATGCCATAAGAAAGACCTGAACTTGGTCTTCGCAGGAAAGCCACCCTCAGGACTGCTGGTGGTATAGGAATGAGCATCAATCTTCTTCAGTAGATGGTTCACCTCTGAAGGAATGAGTGGGGCCAACTCACAAATATCCTCGCCAGAGCTGCTCTCCAAGTTCTTGAACAAATAGTTCGCGAACTGCTTCAGACTCACAGAGGCCTTCGTCCTCTTGGCTAAAGGCTCAGACTGCGCCAAAGCGATATGGTAATGGCAAGTGAGATCCCATAGAGTCTCGTAACGGTCGGGCATGCGATCCTTCAGCTGACTCAACTCATGACTGGAAGGGAAATACTCCTGGTATAACATCTGCCCCATGGTCAAGCCAGAAATCCTATGCATCTCATGAAGAGCCAAGCCCAACTCCCCCTGACGGGTCAGAAAAGTGTTCGAGTCTGGATTATATAACTCGAACAAAGCACAGAAATGTCTCAAACTGACAGGCAGGCCATACATGGTGGCACGAACGGCGGTATACAAACCGCAAGCGTGCAACTCCTCGCCCCAGCGGCTCAAGACGTATGTCGTCATGCGACTCCACCAAGACTTGTCCGAAGAATGGACCCAACCATAAATCCTGTGACGAGTCGCAGGCATCTCCCGTCCTAGGGCAGCGAGGCGATTCCTCAAAGTCGAAGCAGTGGCGAGAAACTCGTTACGTGGTGGTGCATCCAGTCCCAACACTCCGGGATGCAATCCGGTGATGTGACTCCTGCTTGAACCAGGAGCTGCCTGATGGGTGATATAGCCGCAATGGACGCTCTCATGATCCACTGTCAAACGCCACGACATCTCGCGCATCACGGCCTGACACCTGAGCTCAGTCAACGAGCGATGTCGAGGAATTTCCGGCAAGTATATGAAGCCACCGCCGGTCTTGTGAAGCCACTGCTCAGCGTCAATGAACACGGCTTCTGGGTCATCGACAGAATCTCCAAATAGGAAATCGCTCTTCCGGAGAGGCTGGGTAGAGCTGGCGTCCTTCACAAAAGGAGCATCTGTGATCAGCTGGCGAATAGCTCGATGACCACCCTCCCTCACCACCTGGGTAACCTCAGTCGACGTGCCCGAAGCAAACTGAGGAGTAGCTGGAATAGGGGAAGGATTGTCAGAGGTCGAGTAATGCTCGCCACGACGCCCATAGATTGCGTGGGCTGAGAACGATCCAGAAGGGTACCCCACTGCAGAATAGACAATTAAACTCGGGTTAGTCTCGGATATAAAAGAAAATTGAACTCATCTTACAAATAGCTAAGATAGAGTCATTGCCTTATAAAGGGTGAGACGATTTGGCCACATTGTGCAATCACAAAACAGGGTATGTCCACAACATATCCCTGCCTTATGAAGTGCAATGCAGCGTCAATTCGCCCCCTTTATTTTGAGATATGGTTTTGACCAAGCAAAACATATCTTTGAAGCGTCGATCCTCACCAAGGAGAATCAAGGCTCTTCCCGATTGCCTCGCCAAGGAGAACAACGTGGGGTAAACAGGGACCAATTCGCAAATTCTCAGAAAAAATGGGTTAATTTGCAAAATTCCCAAAAATGCCAAAGCGTCGATCCTCACCAAGGAGAATCAAGGCTCTTCCCGATTGCCTCGCCAAGGAGAACAACGTGGGGTAAAAAGGACCAATTTACAAATTTTTAAGAAAAAAGGATTAATTTGTAAATTTCCAAATATTGCCAAAAATGGCTCACCGGCGTAGGAAGGCGGCGCACCATCAGCTGACATGGCAGGGGAACGACCTCTCGAAGAACGCGGCATGACGAGCTGCAAAATAAATTAAATGAGGTCAGATCTAGAAAAAAGATCACTTTTTTATCAGATCTACACCCCTAAAAGATTAAATCGAGGCGTCAAATCACACCCTCAACCCTCACATATGATCCTACAAATGCATAAATTAAATTGAGCATGAAAAAGATCATAATTGTGAGAGATTTACCTGAAGAAAGGTTAGAGATCCAACAAAAATGAGACCTTTTTGGAAACTCTCAGCACGCGCTCGAGGGGCCTGAAAGAAATTCTAAAAAATTGGATTTTTGAGGGATTTTTCAGTCCAAGATCAAAAGGAAGCCTAGATCCAGGACAACTATCAAAGTTTCGAGGAGAAAAGACGCTCGAGGGAAGAGAAAATCAAAAAATAAGGGAGAAGGGGGGCCGGCCCTAGAGAGAGGAAGGAAAAGAAGAAAAAGAAAGAAAAATGGACCCCTTTTATAGTGTGGACCAAGTTGAACCGGACCGGACCAAGTTGAACCGAACCGGACCAGTCCAAATCAGTTCAAAAGGGACTGAATTAAGCGTCGAAACGACTTCAAATCAACTGAGGGTCCCATCCTTGGTTTATTCCTGTCTCTCCCACACATTCGGAAGGAACGGAAGAAATTCTTTGAGCCAAAATACTGCCTTTTTTGGCTCATTTTCAAGCCGGTTCAGCTCGTTTTGAGCACGGAAATACTCCAATAAGGTATACGAGTATAAACTATTCCCTATTTTTATTGAGAAGTTCCTGGAGAATATTCTTCTAAAAATATTCTTAAGGATAACTCAATAACACGACGCCGGACAACGCGTCTCAAAAGAAGACTCGACGCCGACAATCGAACGAAAGTTGCACGTTGAACCAACCGACAAAAGCTAATGATTGGAAAACTAGGAATCGACTTCAAGTTCAAATTCCGACGACGGTCAGACAATAAATGCAGCACCGGAATCCACACAGGCGTTCTACAAAGCACTGAATGACCTGGTGGAATTGAAGGAAGCCAGAACAGAAGCCATTCCAAGGTCCCGTTATACCGACTCAAGGTTGGGACGATCACATCCAAAGTATTCCAGACTCTTCTATAAAAGAACGAGACTGAAACACTTTGGAGGGGGTATCTGTAGGCGTATAAAATTGCCTATAGGTCCCTTAGCTTAGCTCAGCAC